>APFE030724905.1:212372-255691 GCA_000404065.3 Pinus taeda
GGTGTTAGCCCACAATATTGAGGGGAGTAACAGTTATTTGATCCCGTATAAGAATACCACAAGTTTTAAGTGTTGTTTTGGTTTGAGGTATTAAGAAAGGCTAAAACTATATAAGGAGGAGAAGATAAAAGGGCTAAGTGCACAAGTAATGAATATCTTCTGAAGTGTTAGATCAAAAGAAATTATGCATGTTATGGGTTTCTGATGCTTTGCTTGATCTCGACTCAGTATGCACCTAAACGTTTTATGATGGATGAGATCTAATGATGGATCAGGATCATAATGACTTATCAGTATGAGATCCGATAATGGATAGGCTAGATTTGAGTGCTAAAAAATGTTTTGTGCTTTAAATGCTATGATATGGGTATATCTAAATACTGGAATAGTTGCAAAGTTATAAGTTTTTATCTACAAATCTGTACGCTTCTTCGCCTTGGTGAAGGTGTGTATACATGCTGGTTTAGCATTTCCAAGTAGTGTATGCAAAACAAAATCCTATTGTTTATAGATGATTGATGTATCTGATCAATTCTATTGTTTTACTATTATCTGTCAATGATTTCTTCATAGATCTGAAAGTAGAACTGAATGCATAAGGAGATTGAGTCTGATTGATTGATTGATTAAGTGAGAAGGGTGATCTTTGTTGTTGTCTAGTTATATCTATAATTTGATAGTAGATATTGAGAATGTTACTGGTTGGTACAGTTTTGATTCATATGTTTTTATGATTTAGTAATTTTGGAGGTATACACAGATTTTTTAAAGGAAGTAGCGTATACATGCAGGTTGGATTCATTGAAGTAGCGTATACATTCTGACACATGAATTTTGAGGTTACGGTTGGTTTTGGTTGTTGATGTAGTGTTCCATATTTAGATCTATGTATTGGTTATAGTGATCTCTCGGTTCCAGTAAATTGGTTGAATTTTTATTAAGGTTTGAATGAATGGTTGATTCAATTGTGTCATAAGTTCAGTGGTTATTTGATGCAGTGTGTCAGAAGTTTCAGTGATTGATTGATTCAAATATTGATGGTTGGGCTTCAGTTATTTCAGAGATTGATGATTGGGTTTTAATGATTGGTTGATGCAGAAGTATTTTTTGGATGTATTGCAGTGGTGATTTATTTTGAGCTTCAGTGTTACTAATGGGTCCACTGTGAAAATTCGATGAAATGTGACCTTCATATTGTGTTGTTTTGTACTAGGCGCATCTAGTCTGAAAATTTATGAAACGTGGTCCCTAGAGGATACTGACGATTTAAGCCTTCATTGAGGAAGTCGAAGCTTCCCACCAATAGTGGTTGGTGATTAGATCAGCGGGTTGGATCTCCCTTCCACTAGTAGCTGGAAAAAGAGTGAAGATGGTGGGTTAGCACCTACGTACTGGTAAACATATCAGCTAGTACAAGAGCTACGGGGTTGTAGCTCCCTTCTATTAGAAGCTAGAGAATGAGAGAATGTTGTAGCCTTCTGTAGGTGGGTGCCTGTGTACTAGTATGAGTTTTCACCAGTACAAGATTACAAATAACTCATTATTTATATTAAAAAGAAGATAGAGACAACAATAACAGGTGGTTTTTCTCCCACATTGGGTTTCCACCCTAAATCTTGGTGTTCATGTGTGTTTCTTATGTCAGATGGTTTATTCTATTCTTACTGCACATGGATACTATTTAATTTTTAATAAAGCAACAACGCACTGATTAAAGATCAACATATGATGAATTAACTTAATCACAAGTTCACTTGATATATGCTAGTTGCCTTAAGAACAATTGTGTGCACACACGAGTTTACTTCACTGAAGTAGCGTATATAAATCTGATTATGAAATGGAAAAAGATATTGATTTGTAAATACTGATTCACAGCCCCCCCCTTTCTAAGTATTATTCCTAAAAATTAGTATGAAAGGGAGTCCTTCGGTAGAATCTTGATCGCTTGAAGGAGATCCATAGAAACAATGGGAAAGAAGCTAAAGAATAAGGCACCTTAGAAGAAGAAGGCACCTCAAAGGAACAATAACAATAGGAGAGACAATTGGCTATTATGTGGAAGCAACTCTTCAAATTAAGAATCACCTCAGAATGAAGATGAACAAGAAAAATAATTATCAGGTACAAATTCTTGTCCTCTTGTGATACATTTCTCTTTTCATTTGAAGATAATGAATGTGATAGTGAACAACTGAATTTGCGCATATGAGTGAAAGAGAAAGAAATAAAATAGAGGTAGAATTTAAAAAACTCATAGACACAATTAGAGATCAAAAATATATAATTGATAAAAGGGAATGTGGCAACAAAGAAGAAGTTACTAGGTTAAAATCTCAGTTGGAGGAAGGAAACAAAATCAAGAAACAATACAAACAAAAGGAAGATCAAAGTCAAAGGTTGCAGGATGAAGTGACATCATTGAGAAATGAAGTGAAAGAAAGGGATACAACAACCAAGGAACTTATAAAAAGAACCAGTTATTGTGAAGGTCTTGAAGTTGTGGTCATTTCTCTAAAAGAAGAACTTAAAAATTAAAATAAGCATAATGAAGAACTACTTCAAGCATTTGAAGAACAAGAAAATGAAGTTCTCGAATTAAGGAAACAAGTGGAAGAAGGAAGAAAAGCTGAAGAAATCATGAAGAAGCAGTATCTTGAAAAGGAAGACCATTATTAGGTTGAGGCGAATATCCTAAAAGGTAAATTAGAATAAAAGGAGAAACTTTTATGATTTCAATATAGTACTAAGATTTTGGATGATATTCTTAGTAGTCAAAGGTCTCCTGCCATCAAATCTAGTCTTGTTTTTCATGAAACAAATAAAGGTGAAACTAGCTCAGAAAGTGAAGTAAGGAGCTCTAGTGCAAAATCTGAAATGGTCAACAAGGAGATAAGAGTTCAACCCCATCAACAACCAAGGAAATAAAGTCTTCAAATAAAATCATTTACTCCTAACCATGGAAGTGTTAATCGATTCTTTCCTTTGATGAATAATGTTGAATGTTTTATATGTCATAATTTTGGACATGTTGCAGCAAGATGTAGAATTAGAATGGTTCAAGCTAATGACCGTCACACAAAAATATGATCAGCTTCCAAGTACTTTAAGGGATATTGTTTTTCTTGCAATATGTTTGGTCACAAACCCATTGATTGCTTAGAAGGAATATGAAACGTATAATATGTTATGGTTGTAACAGGTTTGGGCATATAGCAAAAGAATGCAGGAGAAAATTCTTGCCAAAATACAAAAAGGAGCAAACATCATCACACTCCAAGGTATGGAAGAAGAAGGAATTACAGTCAGAAAAATGTAGCATAACTCAGTATACAAACAAAACAAACTCAAGAGGAACTGAAAGTATGTAATTTCAGTGTTCTAATTCTCATATGCAATTATCATGAATACAAGTCATGTATATACATGAGTTAGAAGCTTCATAGTCACATAAATATGTGAGTTAGAAGCTTCATAGTCGCGTATATGCTGGTTTGATGTAGAAGAAGTAAGACAGACTTAGGAAAAGGGGTTTGATATGGTTCAGTCAATTATCAATTATCCTTTCTGTTATGATTGATGATGATTGCAGTTTGTTGATGATATGTAGAAGTGATTTTGACCCTCATAAGTTTTTGATGACTTGATGTATAACTAGTTGATGATGATGCCTTGATGATCCTTACTAATATATGAAATGATTAGATCTAACAGTGAACAGTTGGCATAGGTTCAGGGGGAGAATATGTTATACTTCTAATAATGCATTGTTGGCATTACGTTTAGAAGTCTTAGGTACTTATGTTGTTGAAGTGTTTAAATGATACATCATGCTATGTTGCAGTCATGAGTTGCCTATGATGAAATCTAAGATGATACTTATATTACTTGAGCCACATAGATGTTATTCAGATCAGATTTATGGATGATTGTGGATTACCCTTTCGATGATGCATACAGTAGATTTGGTATCTTGTTTACATGGTGATCTTCATAAGGACAATGAGAAGAACAAATCTTTAATACACAACTTCATTATTTGATAAGTGGCATTTCTTTTACATTGCTATCATCATGCCTTCAAAGATGCATAAACTTCATATGGTGCAATTACGGATGATGATTCTTGGCTCTCACATGGTTGAGGATTGTTGTTGTTGATGGTATCAAGAAAGCTTGACAAATGAATATGAGTTCATGGTTTTCTAGATACAAATTTCTATCTCTTTGATGGATACACATTATGTTGGATACATGGATGATTACCTAACTTTCATATTGATAAATATTGTTGGTTGTCCAAGAGAATGGTGTTATTGCACGTCTCATGAAGACATATCTATTTGAAGACATGGGTATTCGGAGACATGGATTACTTAGTCACATAATGATGATGACTTCTTACTTTATGATGATAGGTTTGATACTCACTTATGTTGATTATCATGGTTGATGCTTATCAGGTGTGGGATGTTTCCTAGTGATGATACATGGTTGATATAATCAGGGTTCTTGTGGAAAGATCACTCAGTTCTTGATGATGATTTTATGATCATAGATGATGACTATGGTGTTTTCACATACATATGGTATGATGTGAATGATTTTGTGTTACTCCTTGGAGATATGACATATCCTTAGTTGATTCATGGAAGGTTATGATAAGGCCCTTTCTACTAAGGAAACATCACAAGTTGATATTGATGAGATCAAGAGGATGAGTTGATATCTATATGCATCATACTTTGATGATATTTACATTGTCATATCTTTAGAACCGATGATGGACATATACAAGTTGTTGGTCTTGATGCTATTGATAGATGCTTATGGTGCAGATCATTTATGGTGTATGATAGTTGTGGATGACTATCATGGCCTTGTTTAGATATTTGGTCTTTGTTACAAATGTCATGTATATCATTTGATCTAAAGGTCATGTAATGACCTATAATGTAATAATTGTCATATTTAGTCATGTATGGACTTTTTAAATCATGTCAAATATGTAATCCCACTTGGTTGAGTGGTTGAGTCATTTGGTATATCCCCACTTGATTGGGAGATTGATGTATGTATGAGTGATTGGTGATAGGAAGGTCATAATCACATAATTAAGTTATAGAGTCATGTTACTCTTTTGGAAACTATTTTTGTAGACTCTGCATGTGCTCATGGGGAGCATGGATGGTATAATGCATCTCAACATGTAAAAGGGGGGAGTTTAATCAAAGAATTTAACATGTACCTAGGGGGAGCATAATCAATGTTCACATTCAGCTGTTCAGATATGGAAGTCTTCATTTAACATTGGTCAGTCAGGCCTTTTCCCTTGATGTCAAAGGGGGAGAGTAGCTTGATGTTTAGAGCAACTTGGTGCTATAGGTTGTAGTGACCAAACATGAAAGTTGTTGCCATCAAGTCCAAAGGGGGATATTGTTGGCATTATGATGCATGTGTTGTACTTGATGGAAACCCACTTGTAGCAGAACAAGTATATGGGAACTAGATGAATCTACAGGACAGATCAGAGGTGATAGAATGATGGAACAAAGATGAATCTACAGGTTAGAGGTGATAGAATGACGAAAGATAATAATTGGAAAAGGTTTGATATAGGAATATTGTTAGTGTGTGTTTTCCTTGATATTTGATGAATGAACTAATTGATAAAAGTATAAATAGTATGTGATAGAATGCATGGCAGTTGTGTTTACATATGTGACATAATGCAGGGAGGTTGAGAGAAATAAGTTCAGAAGTGATGTATGATGGAAAATCACATTATAACAGGTCAATTCAGAGGCAACAAGGCAATGGTACAGAAGAATAGGATGTTGGAACAAAGGAATATAGATCAGAATCAAGAATTTGAAGAAAAATGATGTTTTCAGGTATGTTAAGTTGTATATGCGGGTTTCCTATACAAAAGGAGCATATACACGTGGGTTCACTGTACAAAAGGAGCGTAAACATATGCATGCACTTTCACAAGAGGAAAAGTGTGTATGGGATGAAAAATTAAGGAAATTAAGGTGAAAGAATACCAAGGGTCAATACTATTATCACCCCAAGAAACTCTCTTAGGTTGTCGCTTAGAGATGCCTGGGAACATATAAATTCAACTTATTGTTGCAAATGGATGAATGGAAGGAATGATGCTTGTCCAAGCCAGATAACCACTTCTACTTTGCTTGACTCTAGACATGCGTGAACACCCCCAGACTATAAGGCTTTAGACCACCAACTACTCATAGTTTAATATTGGGTGAATATGGAGAATACTGACCACACCAATAGATGCACAAGACCATGTGATGGCTGACTACAACCAGTAAAGAAGTTCACAAATCTAATCCTCTTGGTGCACAGACATGATGACAACTCTCTAGCACTAGAGGAAGAGAACCATGAATAACTCATTTAATGATACATACAAGACTTTAACACAGAGATAGGATGACAGCTACTCTAATGCTAAACATCAAGAGTTCAGGAATACAACATATCAGGCACAGCTTGGAAGAGAAGAGTAATGGAAAGTGAGAAATTAAGAGCAAAAGAAGCTTGTATTAGCTAAAAATGAAGACGAGACGCTGCAAGTATCAAAATAGTTGTAGTCTCCAGAAGTTGGACCTTACACCAAAACATCAACCATCAACCTCATTTACATCTTGTTTTTGGGTATATATAGAGTTTCATTACAAAGGCACATGGCCATTCTAGGTATGAAGGGGTCATAATTGACCACCAATTACATTTAACTACCTGATGGAGTCTTTGAGTGCATTTACTTGTGTTAGTGGATGAATTTGATCTCCTCGGGTGCTCTGTTGTCCTCTCAAGCAGCTAGAGTACTTGTATCAATGAGGCCCCATAACTGTTAAATGCAGCTACCTATTCATGCCTCATCCTTTTCTTCCTCGGCCATACTATTTGTTAAATATAGTGGTTGAGGAGCAACTACAAATGGTATTGGAAAAATGGTCACCTTCATCCTTCGGGGGCACGGAACGGTCAAGGGACATGGACTGAGTGTCGAATGGATGGGTTGGATGAAGGAGGAAGATCAGCCGTCGGATCGAGAGGATGGATGGTGGGGATGACTTAGTGGAGGGTATTAGGAGAGATGAGAGTGGAGTGATCGTGGGCCATCAGATCTTAAGTGAACAGATGCAACGGTGATCGGCCAGCGAAGGCGTGAGGCATTTATTGGGGGGTAAGCAGTATTGATCACACTAACTTCGGACGTTGAGCGGTAAAAGGGGAATGGTGCACGATCCCATTGAGAGTGTGACACGTGGTGGCAGAGGAGAGAGGAAACCACTCTCCATCATGCATTAACACCCCGACACTTTGTGGACGCAATGAGAGCGAATGCTATTCGATAGTGGCAGAGATGATCGGACGATGGGGATTTGATTGCACGGGTGACTTTATTTGACGTCATAGGAGCTGTCGGATCAGCAGGAAGAGCCAACGACTGTGATTCAAAGGAGGCGCGAGGTCATGTGGATACAACTTTATGAAGGTTTAAGCTTTGCACTCGGGGCTTGAGGAAACAGGGGTTTAGGCCAAGTTTTAGAGGAAAAACAGAGGTAGCGGTGGTGAAAGGGAGTAAGTGGAGTAAAGGAGGAGAAGGAAGATGACTATTATGAGCTTTCTTTTGAGCATAATCAGTACGACTAAGCTTATCTCGAGCCTCGAAAACCTTAGCTATGTAGCAGGACTAACAAATACCATGGTATTAGCCCACAATATTGAGTGGAGTAATGATTATTTGATCCTGTCTAAGAATACCATAGGTTCTAAGTGTTGTTTTGGTCCGAGGTATTGAGAAAGGATAAAACTATATAAGGAGGAGAATCTCAAAGGGCTAAGTGCACAAGTAATGAATATATTATGAAGTGTTAGATCAAAAGAAATTATGCATGTTATCGGTTTCTGATGCTTTCCTTGATCTAGACTCAGTATGCACATAAGTGTTTGATGATGGATGAGATCTAATGATGGATCAAGATCATAATGACTTATCATTATGAGATCTAATAATGGATAGGCTAGATTTGAGTGTTGCCAAATGTTTTTCACTTTAAATGTTATGGTATGGGTATATCTGAAGATTGGAAACGCTATGAAGTTATAAGTTTTTATCTACAGATCTATACACGGGTTCACCTTATTGAAGGTGTGTATACACGTTGGTTCGACACTTCCAAGTAGCGTATCCAAAAGAAAATCTTGTTGTTCAGAGATGACTGATCTATCTAATTAGTGTTGTTGTTTTACTATTGTCTATCAATGATGTCTTATTAGATCTAAAAGTAGAACTGAATGCATAAGGAGATTAAGTCTGATTGATTGATTGATTAAGTGAGAAGGGTGATATTTGCTGCTATCTATTTATATATCTGTAATTTGATAATAGATCTTCAGATTGTTACTAGTTGGTACAGTTTTGATTTCGAGGTTTTTATGATTCAGTAATTTTGGAGGTATACGCAGGTTTTGTTAAAGGAAGTACCGTATACACGCAGGTTGGCTTCATTGAAGTAGCCTATACATTCTAACACATGATTTTTGATGTTACAGTTGGTTCTGGTTGTTGATGCAATGTTCTGGATTCAGATCTATGTACTAGGTACAATAATCTGTCTATTCCAGTTGATTGGTTGAATTTTGATTAAGGTTTGAATGAATGGTTGATTCAGTTGTGTCAGATGTTGAGTGATTGTTTGATTCAATGTGTCAAGGGTTTCAATGATTGATTGATTCAATTATGGTTGATTCAAAGATTGATGGTTGGGCTTCAATTATATCAAAGATTGATGATTAGGTTTCAATGATTGGTTGATGCAGATGTATTGCATTGGTGATTGATTTTTAGATTCAATGTTACTAATGGGTCTAATGTGAAAATTTGATGAAACATGGCCCTCATATTGTGTTGTTGTGTACCAGGAGCATCCAGTCCGAAAATATATTAAACGTGGTCCCTAGAGGATATTGAGGGTTGAAGCCTTCACTGAGGAAGTCGAAGCTTACCTCCAGTAGTGGCTAGTGATTAGATGAAGGGGTTGGACCTCCCTTCCAGTAGCAGCTAGAAAACTAGTGAATATGGTAGGTCGACGCCTACGTATTGGTAAATATATCAACTAGTACAAGAGCTAGGGGGTTGTAGCTCCCTTCAAATAGGAGTTGGAGAATGAGAGAAGCTTGTAGCCTTCTGCAGGTGGGTGCCTATGTACTGGTATGAGTCTACACCCATACAAGAATGTAAACAACTTATTATTTGTTTTAAAAATAAGAAAGAGACAACAACAGTAGGTGGTTTTTCTCTCACATTGTGTTTCCACCTTAAATCTTGGTGTTCATGTCTATTTCTTATGTGTGATGGTTTATTCTATTATTACTACACATGGTTACATTTTAATGTCTAATAAAGTAATGATGCACTGATTAAAGATCAACATATGATGAATTAACTAAAGCATACGTTCACTGGATATATGTTGGTTTCCTTAAGAACAATTGCATGCACACATGAATTCCCTTCACTGAAGTAGCATTTATATCTGATTATGAAATGGAAAAATTTATTGATTTGTAAATACTAATTCACCGCCCCCCCCCCCCCCCCCCCCCCCCCCCCCCCCCACCCTCTCAGTATTATTCCCAACATTTGTATGGTACTATTAGCCATTTTTCATGGCTATGTGGTAAACATGCATATGTTACAATAAAGAATTTTTTTTATAGATTTCATTGACAAATATACATATAGTTCACTTTTGGAAATGTGTTATTAAGAATTACCATGGGAAACTTTTTCCTTTTTTTTTTTATCGAAAGAAGTTGCACAAGAAATCATGAAATATGAACTACAAGGTAAAGAAAATAATACTATTCAGTAAATGGAACAAAATGAAACAAAGTGAGAACATAAATGCGTAATTTCATACCAAGCATGAAATAAAAAAATTATAATTATTCAAGGCAAACAAAGCAAATTTGTGTTCATGGTTTGAAGACTTACTAGAATTTGATATTTGCATGACTTTATTGTTTTCTTGTTTGTTGTTGTGCATAGTTTCTTTGTTTTCCAATGTTTGTAAATCTAGGCATATGTCAATGGTGAACATTTGCAAATGTGACAAATATTTGACAAGTCAACAATGAATTGCAGAATAGGAACATTGGAAAAATGAGTCAAGGAAACAACAAAGATATGGTAAGAAAAATTGTATGATGGTATGTCAAATAAGAATCAAAGACATGGAAAGAAATAATACTAGTTGAAAAGTTTGTCCAAAAGTGGTCTAGCATTGAGCTATAGTCAGGTCGCTGGTATTTTTGTATGAAATTTGAAGCAATTATTTTGCATAAATGAAAATAACTTTTTTGTTGATGGCTAGTTTGCAAAATGTCCAAATTGAAATCACCAACAATCACAATTGGGTAGTTGTTGCATGTGTGCTCTAAAATGGTTTTGATGAAATTAATTATCTCTTCAATGTTTGCATTTGGTGCAATATATACATTTGCAACTATAATGGGTTTTTTTTAGGATGGAATGTTGTAATTGTTGATTCAATTTGGTCTTTTGTAATAGTGAAATGATTCTCCACCACAAATTGTTTTCTATAGTATGTGAGAATTCCATGTAAATGGTATAAATGTATGTAGTCATATTTCCTAGGAAAATAACGGATTCGATGGAGGTGAATTTTCTCTTGTTTCTTGGAAACAAAGAATGTCATCACTCATTAGATCATAGTCAGCAATGATATCTTTGAAATTCAAGGATAAACTACGAGTGTTCAATGAACATATTTCAAAATCATCAATTGTTTAATTTTGATATATGTTATATTCAAGCTCATAGGAGGCATTTTGTCTTAGTCTATTTAGCTCAATAGAAGCCTTGTCATTGAGAGAAAAGTTGTTATGTTCCAATTTGTTTAATAAATACAAGGAATTAATATCCTTGACATGAGAAAGTGTAGTATAAACAAGTCCATGTTGCCTAACTCCCTTTGGGTCAAAAGCCAATCTATTCAATGTTAACCCTTGCGATTGATGTATAGTTCATGCACATGTCAGTTGAATAGGAATTGGTTCTCTTGTAAATCTAATTTTGTTGTTTGATTCATTATCCCTATAAACTCTAATAACAGGTGTCCATGTAGAAATTATTCCATCTTTGTAAAACTATGCCATTTTTTCCCGTTGAATAGTGCCAACAACTGGATCAATGAATTTGGTTGAAATTGCACCATTTTCAAATGCTATTGATGCTCTAAAAATTCCTTCAGCGCCATTCACCAAGCCATCTGGAATACTATAATTTCTACGAATTAATTCAAAAAACATATTTTATTTCAAAACAATAGAAGATGGAAATTCCAGATTGATCTGTTTTTTGTGATTTATATTTGTTGAGTCAATTGTTGTACCATATGCATTTAATATAATTGTTTCTTTGTTGAGAAGAGACAACATTCTTTCATTATGTTCATGTAAATTACTTTTTAAATAAAACAAGTATGGAAAAGTTGGATCATTTGGTGTTGATCTATAACAATGTTTGTTCAAGAATGGAAGATCATCATCAATATGTGAACATGTCCTAATGATGTTTAACATGGAGACACTTTTTTTATTATCTTATCACATTACCTATTTTAGTTCATAAGTTTCCAAACTTTCTTTCCAAAAATTGTAAGGAGAATTTCTTCCTTTAACATGCGGTTGTTCAAATATCCAATAATCACGTACAAGTTGTGCTTGACATAGGTCACCAAAAAATATTTTGTCAAGGTTCCCAAACATGGAAGATGGAGTATGCATAATTTTGTGGAGTCGTTTGTCAATGCTATAAAGCAATCTAGACCTAATTAATGAAGCCTTATCTATAAACATAAATTTAAGTTGTTCATATTCTTTTCTCAATACATTGAGTGTGTTAGAAGGCAATGACACCATGTGACTTGGTGAAAGTGAAAAATGCAACGCTGAATGGACTGTAACACCATGTGCAATATATGCAGCTTTGCCAATAAATATAATTATTAGAATATTTTTTTTCAAAGGGTCACTTTGTAGGTATTTGTTATAAATTTGTACGAGTGCATGGTAAAGCGCTTGTGTAGTGAATGTTTTTCATGTACCTCCACCTCTAGTGATTAACAAATAGAAACGTTTACTAGGATTATTCATTTGACATACAACTATTTGTTTGATTATTTATTGTTGGTCTTAATTTAATTATCTCATAATTTCAATTTATGCCAACGTGTCCTAGTTTTTGTCCTTTTAACTTTCCTTTGTGAATAGAAATACAAGTTGAGTTAGAAACCTAACTCATCAAAATACGAATTGATTTAAAAAATATGTTTGTAATATGTGTTGAAACGTCACCAAACATAAGAAACATTTCCCATTGTGTAATTTTCTAATATGAAAAGGGATTGATAACATCAATTAGGTGACTTGATCCAAAGAACAATGTCAGAAATTTCAATTCTTCAAAGAATTTGTCTTGAATAATTCGTACGGGACGAAATCCTTTAGAAGATGCAATCTATGTTATTCTAGTATCAAGATCATGGATAAGGTGGGACTCTAAATAACCATAGACAAGTGTTTCAGTTCTTTCTCTATATCATTATCTGCATTTGGTGAGTTGAGTTCCTTCATTTTTGGACTATTGTTCTAATGATCTTGTGTACTTTGATCAAAATGTTTTTTCCATTTATGGCTGATTTCTATTTGTTCGATCTTTTATAGAGATGTGTTGCACAAGTCATATAATGCACACATCAATTTCTTGGGGCAAATATTTCACGACAAATAAGACTTCTTGTATTCCAATTTTATTTTTAGCATACTTCCCATTATGATATTGTTATCAATTTCTAGGCAATGCTCTGTCAATTCTATCTAGACTAGAAGGAACATTTAATATTGTTCCTGCTAATCCAATTTGTGATATTATGTAACCAAGTTGTCTTATTTGTTCAAAATCCATCTTTGGTGTCACTAACCTCTCTTCCAAATACGTGAATTGTGCAACAAACATCAATTTTTCATTTCGTGAATATAAAGAGGCAATGCAAATGTAGGGACTTTTCATTGAGTATTGCATTGCTACAAGATTTTTATATTTTTTGATTGATTTTAATGGTTTTGAACTTTGAAGCAGGCATCAGATAGAAAATAGTAGATAATATGTCTTTATTAATAGATTGCATGTCCTTTACAAAGGACAATATATCACAAAAGAAAAATGCATATGTAGGTGTGTCTTGGATTGATTGTAAATATGCCTCAATTTATTTATTTGACTTTACATATTGTTTTTGTGCTTATTGTATTATAGCACCTTGTGCTTATATTGTAGATTCCAATTGATGTGAGTGTATTGCTTACTATAGGCATTGGAAAAAGAATTAGAGTCTTCTTTGAAATGTGCATGTGTTTTAGATATTGGTATATGCATAAGGTACATGAATTTTGAACAAGTTTTTTATGAATAGAATCTCAAGGAAATATCTTTTGTTTATATATATATATATATATCATTGTATTTCAAAATTGCTTCCCTTGATATGTCCATATGCATATGGCATTGATAAATTTATAATATAAGCTTGGCAATCATTAATACATTTCTCTTGTTCAATGTTTTTAGCACTCGGGTGTTGTTGTAAGCAACTAATAGATTTATCGCCATTGCAAATTAAATAACTGTAAAAATTTTGTACAATTGTTTTTCTGATATTAGACATATGAAATCATGATGCAAGTTTGGAAATAGACTCAAACAAAGAGTCATGATAGACATTGAAATCGTGTTGGTAGATGATGAAATTTTGTTCAAATAAGATTTGCTCAATCAACAATATGTCAAATTCTCCATGTGTGAATTAGTATGGGAAAATGCATGGGCTAATCATTATATATATTGAAGCTACTTTTTCTATTGTGTTAAGTAGCGATAATGGTTCAAAATGTCCACATGAGGATTTTGATTATGTAGAAAAATATTATATTGATAGCAATGAATGTCTAAATTAAATTGTAGATATGCTTGGCCATTTGTAAATAGCCAAACATTGACTGAAACTAACAACCACTTGGATAACCATTTTATACAAAATGCATCCCCCCATAAGCTAATTGTAGTTCAAGCACAAATAAAAGGTGTAGAAAACCCTTTCAAGCACATTTCAAGATCATTAACATGATTAAGATCCTGAAGGTATTAAGGAGTCAATTTTGTATGAAATGAATGAAAAGCATCATCATGTCCACGATATAAGCAATGTCGAAAGTGGTTAACAATTCCATATCATATTTCAACTGAGCTATAGCGAAATTGAAGAAGAACAACAAATGAATAAAACAAACAATCACCATGATGATAGAAGAAATGCTCTAATCTATGTAGATTGAATCTAGATAACTTGTTATCAATTTCTTGCACTTTTGATCCTTTCAACACAAAACTATTTTTCGTTGCCATAAAGTATATTGAGAAACACTAATAATTTATCCGAATGTGACAATGATTAATAGCATTAAGGGCATGGATTACATTGAATGTCCAATCAACACATATGATACTAGGAAAGTTTTAGACCTCATGTATTATCTAGTCTACATTGTCTTTGTGATTATCTTCTCTCCTTGTTTTCTTGTTTCCAAATACTTCAAAAACGAGTACCTAGCACTGTGACAAAAGAGTAGATGAAATTTCCATAAGCAACCTTGAAGATTGCATTTTTTTGAAATTGAAATATAATTTAAAACTAAAGACATTTATGGAATTTAAAACAATAGCAACAAAAGCATTATTATAATTTTAACAAATTTCAAAACATAATATTTAATTTTCAAAATTCCGTAAATTTTTTTGACAATTAATGTAAATTCATTTCAAAATGTATAAATCAAATAGAATCCAATTATTAGCTTCAAAAACAAATTACAATATATCTTTCTATAATAAACAACTCCAATTTAAGATAACAAGCATAAAACTACTTAAAACAATTATCATATTTATAAGATTATTGAAATAATAAACATATTCAAATGCTTATTACTATAAAGCTATCAATTGCACCATGTCTAAGTTACTAACCTATTGTTGCACTATAAATACATTATGCTATGAAATAAAATGTAAAGTATTTAGCTTCCTAGCGTAGTGTAATATTTATTTTTTAAGACATGGTGCAAATGGATATAGCTCCAATTGTTTGAGCATAACTACGGCCAACACATGACCATAGTATTTTTTTTTTACATATCCACATCATAGAAGTTGGATAAGTTCCCATAGCTAGTGTGTGCATATGCAAGAACAAAACCCAAGCATAATTGGTAGACAAAAAAATAATGCATGAAGTTAATGGAAAAATTGAAAACTAGAAAAACTAAAAATTGATATTTCTATGTAGAAAGAAGCACAAAAGAAAAATTGTAAGCATCTTTATCAATAAAACAAACCACAAATTGTTGTTTTTTCAACAAATACCTATGCAATGTTTTTTTTTCCATAAAAGATCTAGTCTTTTTGCTATACACGTGATTTTAGCATTCCTTTATCTAAATTTTCTCTCTATGATTTATGTGATAGTAAAATTAATTACATCAGTTCTACACACTTTTTGTTCATGCATAGCCTATACGTAGTTCAAATGCATTTGTGATCACACGCTGATCATTAAGCTATTGACATACTTAGAATATGATTACATGGGAATAGGCAACAACAGATTGAAGGCTACCATTCAATGCATTCAATTCTATCAAAGCATATATATGTGTGTGTGCCTGTGTGTGTGTGTTTACTATATTTTATGCAACTAACAATGACAAAGAATGGGTAATGTCATTTTGTATCATATTTTTTACCAGCCACTGAAAGCATTACCTATTATGTCATAAGAAATAAACAACATTCTAGTGACACATGACTAAAGGAAGCACAAATAAAAAGCCATTGCTCAATTGCAATCATAGAACCATAACTACATCAAATTGCAAACTAAGGTGGGTAGGCTAAATTTGTATCATATTGATTTCTAGACATTGAAAGCATTATCTACTATTCCATAAATAATAAATAACATTCTAGCCAAACATGAATAGAGTAACTGCAAATAAAAACCATCACTCAATATTAATCATAGTTCTATAACAACATTAAATTAGATATGTACTTCAGTAAATATGTCAATTTGAATAAAACATATTGCACCAAAATTGTTTATAAATGCAATAATTTAAGCTTCCATAGCCACTTATCTTGCAATATATATTCCAAGTAGACATACATAGTAAAAATGACTATGAGATTTAGGGGTGCATTTAATAACTGCTAATTTTAGAATTATAATATGTGAAATTTGTTTCTCACTTGAGACGTAGTGAATCAACAAATATAACATCTAAGTTATCACATAAAAAAAAAAATCTTTCATGTTGGCCTTTGATAGTCATTCATTGTTCTCTAGATTTGAACAAAGATATTGCATGCAACAACATAAACATTTGCACCAATTAAAGCAACAACTAATCCACCTGCCGTGGAAATTGCATTCAAACCGCTCATATTTTTTTCCTCTTCTCTGATTTATTTGTAGAATGAAATTTCTGAGTATTAGTCTCCTCCTCTTTTCTAAGTTGTCGCAATGACTTTGACAATTCCATAACTACACATTCCATGAATCAAAATCATTTAGAATTGCTTAGCACTATTCTATAACATATTCCACCCAAAGTAGAAGCACCTAAAACCAGTATATCATCAAGCCAAATAATGATTCTACAATGTAAATAATACTACTCCTTAAAGGCTTTCTAGTATCAACTACAATAAATAATACCAGGAAAAAGTGTAACTAATTTCAATAGTCAAATATGTTCAATTGTAAGTTGATTGGAAATTGTATTTCAAATCATACCAAATGTCAATTGGCCAAAAACGTAAAATATATCTAAAAGTATTTGAAAAACCTTATAATTGTATTGAAGTGTTTAGACATTAAATACTATCAAATATGTTCAATTGTAAGTAGATTGGATATTGTATTTCAAATCGTACCAAATGTCAATTGGCCAAAAACGTCAAATATAAGTATCTAAAAGTATTTGAAAAACATTATAATTTTATATAAGTGTTTAGACATTGAATACTATTAAACACCACAATTACAAATAGCAAAGGTTGTAATGTTCTTTATTCCTTCTAGTTTGCATTTGTCTTTTTATTGCTTTCCACTTATTTTGAAAAAAAAGAGAGCACATAATTGCCACATAAAACATTAATATTATTCCATAATTCAAAAATTCTTTAAAATTTTAACTTGTAATCTAGCCATAAGTACCATGTAATTTAATCCCAAATTAATGGAAAACAATAAAGTTGATTTAAAATTTCTAAAAAATCCGTCAAGTTTTGGATATTGCTCTAGCTAGATAAAAGTATTCAACACTTTAAAATTTAGAGCAAATTATGAGTTGCAAAAATGTCTAGAACATCCGAAACATTACAATCTCATACCTATAAAATAAAAAACACATATAGAGTCAAATATTTCTCAGGTAATATGGAAATTACTTTATCGAATCCTAAAAATATATATTTCAAAGGCACATCATAGAGATTATGAAGGAATTAAACCAATGCATGATATATATACATAAAACACCTAGATATAATAATTTATATTAGCAATTTGTATCCACAACTCGAAATAAATAAATAAATAAATAAATAAGTAAATAAATAAAAGGAGGACCTTCTTTTTCTATTTATAAAAAACAAGTTTACACCACATATGTGAGATAGGTGGCCTCAACTTGCCCAGTGGCAAACAAAGTTTGTTGGCCACCTATCCTTGTTATAATCCATCCAAAAATAATATAGTTTCAATCTATCTAACCAAGATATATATGTATTAGTATCATGATAAGAGTTTATGTGTCTATCTATCATAAGCATGCATTAGTAAAAGTAAACACTACCCGCAAGAAACAAAAAAAACATCCAGGAAACTGACTACTCCTGTTGTTGTTCCGAGGTAGACTCCACTCGAGTCAGGTCTTTGGCTGAGTCTCCAGGTATGTCATCAAGCTCAATAATGCAAGGAATGTGCATTTGGATTTGATCTAGGTGGATGTCCTACTTACATAGCTGAAATTGAATTGTCTGCAAGTATTTTTTGTAATTGGGCATGTCTTGGAGGGTCATAGCCATCCCCACTAACATTTTCTCCATTGCCTTCCCCATGAGGCTCTTCATGAGCTAGTACAAATATAACATCTATTTAAACTGGGTGAGTCTGCGCCTGGTACTCTCAAGATCCGGGATTACAGCCCACCAATTCTCCATTTCCTCTTTGAACTCCTCCTCTTATTTTATCTTCTCCTCCCATTCTTCCAGAACCTTACGGATGCCTGCATTTGTTCCTTCCCTGTAAGTTGTTGTCTCTTCGCTAATGAGGTGTTCTACAAGCTTCCTCCCATGCCTAGGTTCTGAGATGCTTGGGTCTACTACATAAGTCGATTCCCTCCCCCTTCTGTCGTGTCCTCTTCCTCGTACAAGTTAGGCCATCTCTTCTCTTTTCTAGGCCTGTTCACACACGATATGCATTAGCTCTTGTGGCATGGTCTCATGTCTCTCCTGAATTATGCAGGTTCCCCTCCCCTCACGTTTCCCATACCAATTGCCTCTGCCTAGGTGCCCCTCTGCCCAAAAATGTAGTGCATCTCCTCTGTCAAATGCATTTGCGCCACTCTTCTACCTCTCATTTTTCTTGCTCACTTGCCTTACAATAGCTTTACCATCTCTCTAGTTATTCCAATGCTCCTGCATATTCACAGGGGTGGTGTCTCAGTGCCAGACACAAATTATGCTTACATCTCTCACAGCTAGCCCATCAAGCTAGGTTACAGTCACTCCTACTCACATTTCCTTCCCTCACCCCTTTGCCTAGTGCTGCTGCCTCTCATCTTTGCCAAGAAGAGCTTCCTCTCTTCTCTACTCTTCCCATGGCCCTCGCGCATGCTTAGCTGCAGTCTCCCCACCCTTTCTAGTATACCAGTTATCGCGTTCATTCAAAAGGGGTTTATCAAAGTCCCAGCTCCCATTTTCTCTCCTAGTTCTAGCATCTAGCTTTAACTTGATCACCATCCCCCCATATTACGCTAGTCTCCCTGGCCTTCTCTGCAATTTCCCTCCCCGTTATTCACCCACACTACCTAGCCATGCATTAACATAGTAAACATACTAATGGGCTTGTAAGGCTAGGGAACATACCAGGAAACGGTTTGCACAGGTCATTGCTAGTAGCTCCATTGTCTTACTCCCTTCCCCTCCTTCCTCCCGTAATCTTGACTATACTCCTCTCTCTGTCCTAACTTCCTTCATAATCCCAATATACCTCGCTCTGTCCCATCACCCATCCTACCTTAACCTCCTCTCCGCCCTCTCCACCCTGGCCCTGACTACCACTTTTGCAATGTCTTCTGTGAAGTAGCATGCGGGAGGCCATCGCACCCATCACCATGAGTGTGTGGGGGATGGTGGGTGGTACCCTTCCCTTACATACCATAACTACCATATCTGGTCAGTGTCCTTGCCTTCCTCAAACATACACCCCGATCAAGGGCATGACTCCATAATTTTATTGCTCAAATCAATCATCATTTATTTTTATTTTGTTACCAATAACATATGTCCATTGAATATCAAGCAATGCATCATGATTTACAGAAACCACTAATACAAATAATAACATGTTTCTAACTATACATCACTTATATATATATATTATATATATATATATATATATATTAAATATATAAATTAATATAATATATATATATATAATATATATTAAGTATCTAAATATACTTAATATTTTCAGAATCCATTCTCTAAAATTGTAATTTAAATATATAGTTTCCAAATATAAAACAAAATTGATTTAAGATGCTTCCATGTAGTATTGTGGATGGTGCCAATTTGGTCAGAGACTATCAATAGTTGACAGTGTCTAGAGAGACCATTCAAACGACAAGTCTAACTTCTGACCTCGTAGTCAGACCCCCCTTTCAAATTTATTTTAGTAGGGACGACAAAGGAAATATGTACATGCCTATTGGTCGCGGAATGTCATAGCACTATTCAAAACACAATGTTGACCTTAGATCTCATAGCTAGTTGACCACTAAATTTCATCTGGCAGGGCCCACAAAAGAAACATATATGTATAATTGGCCTCTTTATAATATATAATTTTTTTTTCATATTACATATTATTTGATAACATAAATTGAATAAATTATGCTTATAACATAAAATGTTTAAAACATGGGAACTAATTATCCCATTCTCTAAGGAAAAAAAATGAAATATTGATGCTAGAGTTGAATTGGCCAGGGAGTGTAGCTAGGAGTGTCTATAGAGACCATTTAAACTAGAATGCCAAACTCTGATCTCATAGTTGGGGCTGGCCTCTAACTTGCTTTTAGTAGGAGCCACAATAGAAATATATTATAGTTATATGTAACCTCATAGACAACTTGACCTCTGACTTGATTCTACAAAGGCCCACAAAACAAACATACGTGTCTATAATCTATTATTTTGTTTTTTCACATAACATATTATTTAGTAAATGTAATTTAAAATACTTTATTATTTTATCACTAAATAAATCAATTCAACAAATTACTTTTATAAGAAATTTAAGATTTATTTTATAACATATCAACTCATGATAAAATTCATCATAGACCTCATTTAAGTCGTTTATAAGAAATAATAATAATAACAACAACAAACCTAGATTCTGAGACGAATTGGGTAGGGAGTGTCAGTAGTTAGGAGTGTCTAGAGAGACCATTCAAACGACAATTTCAACCTCCAATCTCATAGTGGGGGCCAACCTCCAGCTTGATTTCAGTAGGAGCCACAAAAGAAATATATGCATATAGTTATGTGTGTTTACAACAACCACCTCCAACTTCATACTCAGCCCGACCTCCGACTTGCTTCTATGAAGGTCCAGAAAACAAACATATGTTTCTATAATTTATTATTTTGTTTTTTCACGTAAAGTATTATTTAATAAATGTAATTTAAAATACCTTATTCTTTTATCAACAAAGAAGTAAATTAAATAAATTTTTTTATAAGACATTTATTTAAAGAAATTTTACATAAAGATTATTATTCTTCCTATCTAAACTTTTAAGATAAAAAATCCAAAAACTATGTACAAATTAAAAGAAAATTAGGATTAAAATGCTTAAAAGATATGAACTCGTCAGCACTCGTCTAAAGAATAAAACAATAAATAGCGTTCATAAATTACAAATGTCAAAAACAACTAACTTAAACAATAGTTGTAACTTCAAGACTACTCAAACCTTAACCTTTGCCAATATGACCTAGAGCTTGTCCTTTTCCTTATGATTCTTCTCTAAAGAGATGCTGACTGTGCAACAACGAAGTCAGTCTTGACCTCAACTATAGGTTTCCTCCAACTCCAAAGAAAATGAAAAATAGAAATGGAGATAGATTCCCCTATAAAAACTCACATACATGAATCCGGAATGGAAAAGGCATATCAAAACTATCATACACGAGTCTACTAAAATGAAAACATGCGTTAAATTCTAACATCGTAATGCATCACGCCCAACTGAGGTCAGAATTATCTTCCTCCTGAGTTAGTTGTTTATGTCAATATAACTATGACTCTCTGGTAACAACTTTGTTAGGATATTGTCCAGGCCTGCTAGCAGTGAAGCAACACCAGAGATGAAAAACTATACTTTGAAAATCTAAAGCTCGCAAACTACACTACCCTTCCCAATTCGAAACATTACAATATTGTTGAATCTTATTATTGTGTTCAACTAATAAGGAACAAATGGGCCATGTTTATTCACGTGGTAAGTGGGGAAGCCAAAGTAATATGAATGATGAATCAATACTCCCTGAAGAAGTGATACCCTGCATAGAAGAGTCAACCAAGAAAGAGAATCTAGAATTCTACTAGTGTGTCGCCAAGCATTGTCATTGCTACAACACCTCCAAAGTTTTAGCTTGCACCAAATTTCAAAGCCTACCTTGGTCTTGCATATTGTCATTGCAAACATTGAAATCCATTGTATGTGTTTTCTCTAAGTGTTTTCGTCCTTTTCTTAAGAAAAGAAAAATGTTGTCTTTTCGCATGTTAAGTGGCACACAATGTATATGATCTTGTTTTGGTGGTTTCAAGGGGATTCCTTTGTGTAAATTATTTGATATTGTTAGGGTCCTATATTATAGGGATATTAGTCATTTTAGTCTTTCTATTCATTTGAGGTTAATTTGTAAATGTCATTCTTGATTTCATGAGTATCATGGTTTAAAGGGGTCATTGGTCATGTCATGAAATATTTTGTCATCATGAGTTAGTTAAGGCAAGTCATGTGAGTTATAGGGAATCAATCATGGTAAGTCATGTCATGTTCCAATCATTTCAACAAATTCTAGTTCATTTTGAAATGGATCATCATTAACATAAAGGAAGGCTCTAGAGATGCACAACGTTTTAAAAAGTTCATTTGGCTCTCCTTTTCACTCATCCAAAACTCATTCTCTTCTCACAAAACATGTTGGAGGCTACCAAAGGAACATTATTGTCTATCATTGGAGTTTGCTACACAACTGAGTGTCTTGCTATACGTTTTCTGCCCAATGAAGTTAGATGACCAGGGGGTTTTCACTCAGTTTGAAAGTTATTTTAGGAGTTCATAACCATCTTAGACACATTTCAAGCCAACCTATCAGTTTCATTTTCTCAGAGCAAAGATGCAAGTATACAGAATTTGGAATGTTACACAAGTTGCTGTGAAATTGTTAGAATCAATAGGGTTTTATTAAAAATCAAATTTATGGAATTATTTTTGTATGTGGGAACTTAAAAAAGGTTTAAAAGGGTGGAAACATCATTAATCATCCATTATTGCTCAACCAAAGTTCAAGCATGTGATTAAATCCAGGCAAAGACAACTCACTGTGTAAACGTATTTTCACCATATATATTAAACGTTGTACCCATTCTCCTTGAAATGTTTATAGTATATGCATAGGGGTGATATGAATAAACTCATTGAATTTCATCCCAAAATTCTTCATGGTTTTCAAGAAACAAGCTACTGTCATCTACATACAGCTATGGATTTTATTGAAATTCGTGAGTCAGATTTGGCTCAAATTGTTTGAGGAGAAAAATTATGATGATATTAACCTGTAGACAAAACCTCGACCCAATATGATTCACTATTTAGGAGATATTAAAAAATATCAGTCACAGGGGACATGCTACACACGTTTGCTAGGAATATGATAACAAAGGGAGATAGTGTTTTGGAGGCTTGCTTTGAGTTTTGAATCTATTTCATGAGTTCATGAACTTCTCTAGGACATTTTAAGACAAACCACATGCTTCAGAATGTCAGATACCTACTAGTGATATGAACAACTTAGATTGTTGCAAAATTTTCTATGAAACTAGGGATTCACAACAGATTTGTTGTGTTTTTGAGACAATGTTCATTTGGACTTATTATTTCAATTTTTTGGTTTCTAGAAGATGTTTTAATCAGGTTATTAGGTGTCATAGAACCTTAGGATGATGTAGTTATGCACTATTGTGGAAATTAAATGCTTTGATGATGTATCAAGTTAAGATTTGCAGTTGGTAATTAGTTTCTTTTTTCAAGCATCGGTGAAAATTCAATGTATTTGGTTGTTGAATAGATTTATTTTGAAAAAATTGACCATGATAGATGGGAGTGGAATATTTTGATGTATATAAAATATAAAAAAATGGAGAAAAATCTTTTGTTGGTCAGATCAGAGAAGAAGAGACTTGTGTATGTTGTATGTTTTATGAATATTTATGACTGGATGAAAGATAAAGGTGATTTGCAAGGATTCATGCGTCAGATCTCTGTGGTGCTGTGCTTATTTCATGTTGTACTTTTTCTTTATTTTATTTTCATATCTTAGTTACATGTCTTCATGTTTGGTTGAAACCTAAACTTATCTTAGAATTCATCTAAAAGGTGCTCTGTTTTAGTTTACCAAGTGATCTATGTTTTCTTCTTGAAACAACATTTAGAATTTATCTACATTTTGATACTCTATGTGTTGTTTCACCTTTTCTCACACTCACCCCCATACAAAAAATTAATATTCCATCACCAAGACTTCCTTCCTTGCCCTTGTAAAAGATCCTTTCTCTCTTCATCTTATCACTGGACAAATAATCAACTTAACAGGACTCCATGCTCAATGGACATGTCTCCTTTTCTACCAGAAAACATTTGAGAATCATACCTTATTGAGCACTAAGATCATAAATTCATTCATCCATCTAATTGACTAAGAAAACCTTAGTGAGAGAGCGTTGTCCAACGCTAGAAAGGATAGATTCTAGCCTAAAAGTGGTTCATGGTTACCTTTGCAATTCTTTCTCAACGTAGAGGAAATCAGAAAGTGCTAACATATATTACCATGTAAACATTCATCACACACATTTCCAAAATTGTCATCACTTGAACAAGTGTTGTCACATTCGTTGCAAAGTATAGCTTTAGTGTCGCACTTATCATAAGTTATCGTAATGTTTTCGAACTGAGGGAAGTATGTTGTCCATGTCTCATAAATGATATATGGTGTTGTATTGTCAAGTTTTCTAAGTGTGTGATCACAGTTGAGTCTTATCATTATTATGATTAGCTTCATTGATCCCACACTTAGTCAAATTCAAAAGACTCTCCAACCAAGACAATTAGCCTCATTCATACCTCCTGAACTATGCATTGTACAGTCTTAGCCCTCTAGCTGCAACACTACCTCCTGACACCACACAATGCGAAGTTCCGGCCTCCCAGGACTGCATACTGCACAGTTTCAGTGCTTAAGCCTAAACGTTGGCCTCCAAATCTATGTAATTCATCCCTCCAACATGGCCTCAACTACACATTTCATAGTCTCTAAGCTCAAGCCTAATCCTTGAGCTCCTGACCTACAAAATTTCACAAAACTCAACCTTCTCTGCCTTCCAGAACTACGCAGTAGGAAGAATCATTGCTCCACCCTCTAGCCTAGCTCACTAAGCTCCAAAAATATGCAATCTGCTTTGTCAGTCCAATCTGAACTATGCATTATGAAGTATCAAAGCTCAAGCTTCACCTATGACTTCCTATGTTGTGCAATTGCGTAGTAACTGAGCCTCTCCCTCTGCCTGCCACCTAGTTCAGCTTAGTCAGTGGATAAACATGCATCATCTTAGACTAGGGGTTTATCAAACTAATGTCGTCATGTCATCACTGAATTCCAAATGTAAGTACTCTATCATACCATGCCACAATGATGAACAATGGCATGGAGAAGGGAACCATGCCATAAGACATATTTGTAGCAGATTATGCAAGTTGATTGATCAAAGCAAAAGGACACCAGTTTGCGACCACAACTTAATTCCTGATATCACTAGAGGCTCCTTACCTCTAAGCCAAATGGAGGTGGACATAAGATCATTCCCAAGAAGACACATAACAAGGAGTAGCAAGAATGGCTTGACATTTCCATGTCATCAAGAATTCCATGTCAGCAATGTCATGTCATGTCATTTCATGAGTCATCATATGCTACACCATTCTTGTTTATTATGTAATTTCTTATTTGAAAATGTATTGTAAAGTGGAAGTCCAAAGGACATGTATAAAATATGAAGAGTCATGTAAAGTTGAAAATTCATAGGAAGTCAAATAATTATGAGGGTAGTCAAAGAGTCACAAGGGAGGTGATGCATCGCTCCTTTGGTTATATATACACCCTCATTGTATAAGAAAAGGAATTTTCACCTTGGATCCTCCCACATGGCATTAAAGAGACAAAATAGTTCTTTTGGGGAGAAAGTGGTGGCTCCAATGCTCCAATATTGGAGCTAGTAGTGTTCGTTGTATACACATGTCTTGGGATTTTTACTTAATATATGAAGAATGATGGACATCACTTTCTTCATCCATGGATTATGAGTGTTTGTAACATTTTTTTGTGAATGTTTTTTATTCACATTTGTTTTCACCTGTACTAAAGTAGTTGAACTATTTCGGTTATTTTAGTGCTTATCATATTGAGAGTATGTTGTAGTGGTTGTAATTCCCATCGCATATTTGTGGAATATTCTGTTGGATGTTAGACGAATATCTCTCATTGTGTGTGCTCCTACCAGAGTGGTACTATTACCTCTCTCTTAGAGGTTCACTTTCGTTTCCCTCCGCGGTAGAAGAACCTTGACACACCTACAACCAAACACTCATCAGACACACTTACTTTCTTTTCAAATGAACACGTGTTCCTCTCTCTTGTTGATAGTTAGAGCCAAGAAAAATATTTAAGAAAATGGAAACCAGGTCGATACCCCAAATGGGGCTCCTACTCCAAATTTTGTGAGGTTTAATTAGGACTTCACATCATGGAGACCCCCTTGTTTGGTGGATTTCCAACACTGTCAACATGTTTCCATAAATAAATTTGGTGCTACTTGTTTAAATAGTGCCTCATGAGTGTTCACAATGTTCCTTAAACACATTCACAAGTATATTCTTGTCCTTATTTAGTTTTGGTTACGAAACCAACAACTACCATAATTAATCATCATGCCATAGTTTATATGTCTATGCATGCCTACATATATGTCTATTCATTTCTACATAAAATTTATTACATTTATGTTCTTCAATGTGTTTGACTATGGACATATATTTCAACATATTTCATATATTGCATATAACATTGTTGTTATTTCATAATTATTTTCATCTTATCTCTTTTATTAAGCCAAAGAAATACAAACACGCAACAAGAGATTGATTTAGGAAAAACCCGTTGCAACTTATACACTTGGCAAGGTTTTTCATTGTTCGTAGATTGTCCAATTCATTAGCATGTTGTGTTAGTTACATTGAATAATATTAGATGTGACTTTCTCAGCCAAGTAGAAACACACAATTTTATACACAATAATTTTCTTCTTTTAAAAGGATAGCTTTAAATAAAAATAAAAAGATAGGATGAGAAGCTCCCTTTATGGACATAATTGTATTGTTCTCCATGTCCATCTCTTGGCATTGCACCATTCTTAGGAACTTGTGACTTTCATTTTATCTGAATGTTCTTATAGATTCACTTGTAATATCTTTATTTCGACTCTTGTTTAACACTTATAAATATTATGTTGGTATGCTTACATTTCACACAAAAAATTCATTACTATGCCAAGATGAAGGGTTGAAACTAAGAAAAAATGTAATTGCATCATTATTTTCATTAATGAAAATATCCAGCAATCAACATGATGACATTAGTGAAAAAATGGCAAGCAGGTCATGGGAAATCCTACACCTAGATTACTATATCTCTTTCCCACTTACCCATTTGATTTTACCATCACTCATTTGAGTTATAACTATGGAACCTAAGCCATAGTTTAAAAATAATCATGAATTCTACTCCAAACGTTCTCCTATATTATTGGAGAATTTTCTCCAAAGTTATTCAAACCATTATGTTAATCTATATCATTAACTGATATTTTAACTCATGAGGAGAAAGAAAATTTGAATGGGAGGAGGAACTTTTGTGGTGGAAAAGGAAGAGAAGAGAAGAAAGCATGGGGAAAGAAAGCCATATTTCTATGTGTAGCCATAAACTTTCATTTTTCTGAAATAACATGCTTGTTTGAAGCCCAATATTAGTGTAGGAAGTTTCTAGGATTCTAGAGAGAGGGTTGCAACTCCCTATAACAGTTGGGAAAGTCTGGAAAGCATAAGGGACGGGGAGTGACTGAGGGACTATGTAGCAGATAAGTGTGAGCTAACAAGGGAGCACTTGAGGTTGTGGAAACCCTATAATCAACAAAAATAAATCCCCACTAAAACATTATAATAGTGAGATAGTGGTTATTTTGATTTCTAGAAAACTAAGTGTTGTTAGTTTTCACCTTCATGGTATCATACCTTGAGTAGGGAGTGGCTAATTGCAGATTGTCAAGTTGTAACTATGCCTGTGATTGGTTGGAAAAGCACTCTGATTTAATTTGTTTGTTGAATTACTTTTACAATTCTTAGATAAGTAACTTAACTATGTTAAAAAACCATGTATAGCCTCGATTACATTATTTATTATATATGTTTTCTTATGGTTGTAAGAGACTAATGAGTGCAATTTTCTGTAAGAAATAAATTATGGATATGTGAATGTTTTGGCATCAATATATATTATGAAGAAACATTTCATGAGTTTTATTGATAATTTTGTTCAAGGAAATGAAAATTTAAGAAAGAATATAATTGCTGATAGCAAAAATTTTTTGGACAATATTTTAATGCTAGAAGCCAAGCAAATAATGAATTAAAGTTTAATAAATTTCATATTCTATTAATTATTTTCTAGAAATCTATAGCATGTGTTATTTAATTTTACAATGGCTTCATACAATCTTGGAGATAGTGAATGATTCATATAAGTTTAATGTTCCATGTGAATACTTGAGTTGATCATAGTTTATGATTGTTATCATGTTATAAATGTGCATTGGTGATTTCTAATGCAAATCTATATTTTCATATTTTCTAATATGATTGATAAAATATCATTTATATACCACTGCAAAAAATTCTAATTTTAGATTGGAAAGCCACATTTTTCTTTGTTTATATGAAGTTTCGTCTTAATTTTTTATTAGAAATAATTTTGTAATGTTAAAGGAAAAAAATTATTACCTTGTAACATAAAATTTGGTATAGAAGGGATTGGGTATGTGAAACAACCTTAATCTCAATAACTTTCTCTACCTTTCATCAAGTAGTCCAAAAATAAGTATAATTGTATCTTTCATCCTTAATTTATTCCTAGGAAAATTGGAGTTTACCATTTCCTTCACATTCTTTGCACATAAGTTTCTCATTCATATCTTGACCATCATAATTTCCACCATGTAAATGGTTTTTAATGGTGCATGTTACCCCTATGATGACCCATATATAGCTTTACATTAGAGCTCTCTAGTTATGCTTCAACCAATTTTCTCTCCCATCTAGCATGATTCTTGAAGGAAGGTGGGTTATCTATTGATAGGAGCACTAACCATTTTTTAATCATGTGCGTTAATTTGATGTTTTGGGGAATACTAATAGGGATTACAAGCTAAGTTAAATGATTGAATACTCTTAATTATATGTTCTCATGCTTCACCCATGAAATTATCCTTTGCCCTTGGTCTAGTGTGAGCTTCCCTTAGGTATTTCCTTTAGGAGGGGCACTAATGAGAGGCACTAAATGAAGTGGTGTGCCCAAGGTAATCCATAGTTACCATTTCATGTTCCCCTTATTATATGCATCCATTCTTTGGGTTGATTATCATTTTTCATTAGGATTATCACCTTGTATCCTCATCTCTGATTTAAGGCCCACAAATTTTCTATAAGAGGTTGATGTAACTGAAAGAATAATAAAATCATATCAAGCACAACTAAAGAAAGGAAAAATGTAAAATGTAGTTAGAACATAGTAAGCACTTGGGGAATAACATGAGCTCTAGCCCCCTCATTATCCATCACCAAATTCCTCAAATTTTCATGCTACATTTGAAAGGAACTCTTGAATGTACCAACCTTGATGAGTGAGAAATTGCTTTGTTTTTAAGGGGTATTAGAAAAACATGAAGCAAGCTTGGTATCCTAAGCTATCCAAGAAAGAAAGATAAACCATTAAAGTAAAAGACACACTAGAGGGGTGGAAAAGGCATGCTAAGGAAAGGAGTAACCCATGCCTCCATGATTTATCCCTCTTCTAATTATACTACTCAAAGATGTTGGAGCTACTCTAGATGTTACCATGGCTATGGCCATCTTTCTTGAAGTATTTCCCACTCCATCACCATCATTATCACACGCACATATGAAATGATGGATATACCCATGAAATGTACTTCCCCTCGGATGATGGGAGTACCCAATAGGGCTAAAGGTATAATCATCCCGAACATAAGTGGGGTAACTTACTTACAAATCTCGAGCTAGAAATACATTGAAAGATGAGGCTTGTGTGGACCTATTTTTTGCCCCTAACATTGGATATAGTCCAATGTGATACTTCAATGATTTTTGTCCCTAATGATGTTGTTCTCACTTGATATTGAGAGTATGTTTTAGGTGATTCATTACTCATGTAGTAGAGATACATTGGAGTATAAATTGACATTTTTCTAGCACCATTTAAAGGATATTTCTCCCATTATTGAGGGAATATTGGACCTTATATCCACAAAATTTCATTATTAAGATGGATGTTGGGATTGAGGAGCCTCCACATGGTTTTACTTCTATTTATGCACTTCCATATGCTGAAATGATGTACCAGGAAGCCAATGAATTGGATTATTTGATGATGTGACCATATGGACCCATGACACCCTCAGGCAAACCTTAACCTTGTTTGATGGAAACTTCCTTGTTCTAGAGCCAAGATGAGGATGGAGATCACTGAGATGATTTGGAAGGGATAGTACAACATACCCAAATGCCAAATATTTCTTTATATCTCACCATGTCATCCCCACATTCCTTAAAAAGGTGATGTAATCCTTCTTGGAGATGATGTCATGGTGGAGGAGGTGTTGGCTTGAGGGGGTTTGGACCCAGGTTTAGAGTTAGTTTCACTAACCAACAAATCCCTACACTACTGGCCCTTTTGGCAACAACCCGTATAGCATAGGTTTCAGTCTCACTGGAGGAAGTATTGGGGGATGCTAGAACCAACTTTCTGCATCCAGAGGACTATGTGATGTGTTTATGCTAAGCTTAGGGATTTATCTTGACCTTCGCAAACCCTAACCCTTGGAACTCGAAATTTACAATAATTAACAGTTAACATATTTATGTTCTTTGTTGATTGCATTAAACATGCATAACATCATATAAATAAACATATCTAAGTCTGTGTGAGCCTATTAAGTAACTTCCATGATTAATTTCATTCAACGGATCATAAATATAGTAAATTCGGAGATAAAATACACAGATAGTTCTTCAAAATGATTCTTTATTAAGCTTCAAATCTTCAGCTACAGTTCTTTCCAACCTTGCACACACAGCTACAAGGGCATGTGCACTCAGCTACAGAGTTACCAAGGTCTCTCCACACACAGTTCCAGGAGCCTTCCCCTTTGCCCAAGTACAAAATAGATAAAATCAAACCCAAATCATGCACTATTATTCCCTGTATATCATATCATGACTCTTCTATGATTTCGTTTTATATTCTTCTTCATTACAATACCATGGCTTATGAACCATGGGCAGATCTCAAAACATCTTGAATCTAAAAAACTAAGGGGATTTGACCTTCCTAAGGCCCCTTTGACTCTTATCGACCTTTGCTACGCACGCTCTACTCGTCAAAATGTGGGGGCTTTACAATATTTAACAAAATGTAACAAAATTTGACCCAGGGGACCCGGTCCCAACAAGAGGTGTTATTTGGAGATGTACCGATGCACTTTGATGCTTTTATTGGAGTGAGAAGTAGTCATGGACCATGTTATCATTTTTTTAAGGATATTTTCCATTCTAGGAGGATGATGTCATCATGTACAACATTTATTCCCACAAATGTGGGAGGTTTTGATGTATTTATTGTGTTTTAAATATTTCATAAGGCCAACTTGTGAACTTTAAGCATAGTTGATTTCTAAAGATTTTTTTTATGGATTTTAATTGTAAAATAATCAAAAGTGACTTAGTTTTCTTCATATAAATAGAGGGAAATCACTTTCTTTTGTTCGAAAAAGTCACTATGTTCAGTCTTCAATAATTTACTTGAGTCATTATGTAATGTACTTGTCAAAATAATAAATAAAAATGCTTATTATTATTATTGTGACTTATTAAAGCATGAGTTTCATGTTTGGGTCACAATGTTTTAGGTCAAAATCCACTTTTAGGGCTTCTAGGATTTATTCTGGGTCTATAGAGTTATTGTACATTCGAAATGACCCTTATTGGGCTTTCGGATGATGTAAAAAGGTTTTGTATCAAGAAAAATATGAATTATGTGTCATCCACATCATGTTTGCCTAAGGAAGATCAAGCTAGGTTAGAGACCCTCATTGGACCCTCTAGAAGGCTATATAAAGAAGGAATTCAAAGCCATTTGGAAGAACCACTCTCACAAGAAAATCAATATCTTCTGGGATGTGCCAAGAAGTGTCGAGGATACGAAGTCTCCTGGTAGAGGATAAAATAAGTGAGAGTTTGGGGGAATATTTAGAGAAGTGGAAAATAAAAGTTTTGGTGCCTCTCTCTCTCTCTCTAGTTCATGTTCTAGTTTAGGAGATCATAGTCTCCTAAGGTTTTTCTGCTGCTAGAAGGTGCATGCTACTAGGATTTGCTACATAGTTGAAGTTGCTGAAATGTGATGTCCAAGATCTTAGAGGTTGACATGGTGTGGAGGGAAAGTTTGGCCTTGGTATAGGGTGAAGAGTCTCAAAGAATACTATTGAAAGGAAGAATTACTTTGACTGGGGTTTCCCCTCGAGGAGGGCTTTTCCCTAGCATGTGCCTATACCTTGTGTCTCTTGTTTTGCGTTCTTCATGTATGTATAATTTCTTGATGAAATATAAGATAATAAAGAAGTAAAAGAAGCCAACACACTCAAGTAATTATCAACTTCAGAGAATCAAACCCTAATATAATATCTTTGGTTTTCCAACATGGTATTAGAGCTAAGGTTAAGAGAAGTCGAAAATCACTTTGTTGGCATGGATTCTCCCTATATGGTGAACTACATCAGATTGGGTTTCAACTCTGTTGGAAGATGGATCAATAATATCATCTACTACCTATTCAACAAAGTCAATAGTCATGGATTCTTGGATTCTTTTACGATGTCTATTACTGATGACAATGCATGGATCATTGATAGTGGAGCATCAAGACATATGACAGGTGAAAGTAGGAAACTACACAGTATCAAAGGAATCATCCTCCCATCTAGTGGAATTGGGTGACAAGAAAAGCTATGTTGTTAGAGGTGTGGGATCTACATCATTAAAGTTAGACAATGGATCAAAGTTGTGTCCCAACAACACTCTCTATGTTCCAAGTTTGAAAAAGAATTTACTTTCTATTTCTTGTTTATAAGATAAAGGGAAAATAATTGATTTTGTTGAGGGAAAGGTATTGGTTTGGGGAAAGAAATCTAGTATTTGCAAATCTACTTTTATTGTAGTTTGAGAAGGAAGTCATTATCAAGTCATCACTCCATCTCCTCAAGCTATTATTCATATGGAAATAAGTCTCATTGAACTATGGCATTGAAGGTATGGCTATCTTCTTTATAGGGTCATCCCTACCCTTAGTCAATTGGTTAATGGAATTCCTAATATGAAATTGGATCATGAAGGTGTATGCAAGGGATGCTCTTCAGGAAGCATACTAGAAATCCATTTCATCATAGTGAATCTAGATCTAAAGAAATATTAGATCTCATCCATTCTATTATGTATGGGCCCATGTCTTACAAGACACTTGGAGGTCATCTCTACTATGTAACTTTCATTGATGACCATTGAAGGAAGAGATGTCTCTATCTACTCAAAACCAAAGATGAATTATTTGATAAGTTCAAGGAGTTTAGGGCTAAGGTGGAAACCCTAACCAAAAAGAAGATAAAGCATCTAAGGTCTGAAAATGGTGGGAATACACCTTTAAAGAGTTAATTACATATTTTAAGGAGGCAAGTATTAAGAGGGAGATCATTGTTCCCTACTATCTTGAGTAGAATGGATTGGCCAAAAGAAAGAATAGGTCAATTGAAGAAGGCATTAGAATTATGATTCTTGAGAAAGATCTAGTGAAGTTCTTATGGGTTGAATTAGAAATGACTATCGTGTATGTTCAAAATAAAAGCCCTCATAAGGGTCTTGATAATACTACACCCGAAGAAGTATTTACAGGAAATAAGTTGAGTGTGGATCATTTTTGCATATTTAGAAGTCTAGCATATGTCCATGTTCCAAAGGACAAGTGAAAGACATTGGACTCGACAAGTATCAAGGGGATGTTTGTTGGTTATAATCTCTCCTCAAAATCTTATAGAATCTACATAAAGGAGGGAAGATACATTGAAGTAAGAAGGGATTTCATATTTTATGAGAATAAAGCTTACAAGAAAACAAAGGATATCCCTATTTATTTTGATGACAAAGAATTTCCCGTATTTGAAGAAGATGAACTTCATGAGAACTCTACTCCAAATGATGAAGAATAAGGACCAAGTGAGCCTATTTAATCGGTTGTTGTCTCAACCACAAGTAAAAGGCTATATTGGTTGAGATCTACATTAGAAAATGTTAAAGGACATGAAGCCACAAAAGGTTCCTCCAGGGAAAGTAAGAAACCGAAAAGGTATTCTGGTTATGTTGCATATATGACAAATTCGATTGAGGTCGATCCATCTACATTTCAGGAAGATGAGCATGAAGAGGTTTGGAAGAAAGCTATGCAGGAAGAATATTAACCCATCATGAAGAATGGGGTTTGGGAAATCGTTCCTAGGCCTAGTGACAAATCGGTTGTCACATCAAAGTGTATTTATAAGATTAAACATGTTGTTGATGGAAGTATAGGCAAGTACAAGGAAATGTTCATTACAAGGGCTTTCTCCCAAAAGGAAGGCATTGACTATGAAGAAACATTTGCACCTACTACTAGGTACACTACCATTAGATCATTGGTTTCACTAGCCACTACAATGGGGTGGAATATTCATTAAATGGATGTTAAGACTTCATTTCTAAATGGGACCATTGATGAGGAAGTTTACATCGAACAACCTGAAGGATTTGAAATGAATAGTAAGGACTCTCAAGTTTGCAAATTCAAGAAGGCTCTATATGGCTTGAGGCTAAAACCTAGGGCACGGTATGCAAGAATGGATGCATATCTTCTCAGGATTGGGTTCGTGAAGAGTATTACTGATCCAAATATATATATCAAGTTCGTGAATAACGAGTCAGTCATTATTCTTCTATATGTGGATGATCTATTAATCATTGGTATAGAACGAAGAATTTAAGAATTCTAGAAGATGTTGGCATCCGAATTTGAGATGAAGGATCTAGGACTAATGAACTACTACCTAGGTCTAGAAGTATGGCAGAGACATGGGGAGATACATTTGGGGTAGTGAATGTACATCATCAAGTTATTGCAAAAATTTGGGATGATGGAATCCAAGTTGATGGTTACTCCTATGATCACCAATCTCAAAAAGTTTAGAAGCTCTGACCTGAGTCTCATGGATCCCACCTCATATCGATAATTGGTGGGTTCCCTGATGTATCTGGTAAACACTAGGCCAAATATATGTTTTGTAGTAAAAATTCTTAGTCAGTTTCAGTTGGAGCCTGGTCGTGATGATTGGATAGCTGCCAAACATATATTGAGGTATCTTCATGGCACTATACATCATTACCTAAAGTACACTAGTAGGGAAGTGAAGTTGATTGGCTTCAAAGTCTCTGATTGGGGTGGTAGTGAGATCGATGGAAGGAGCACTACCAGAGGATGCTTTATTCTGGGAGCTACTATGATCTTATGGATGAGTAGGAAGAAATATCTAGTTGGATTAAGTAGTGTTGAGGTAGAATATGTGGCTACATGTGAAGTAGGAAAATAAGTTGTTTGATTAAGGAAGCTTCTGACAGACTTGTTCGAAAAGTCTCTGGGTCCTACTGTGATTAACTATCATAAACAAAGTTGTATTAGAATGTCTGAAGATCATGTGTTTCATTCAAGGATAAACCATATCAATAATAAGTTCCACTTTATTAGGAACTTGGTGTAAGATGGGATCGTGAAGCTAGAATATGTTCCAATAGATGAACAAGTAACAAACATATTGACAAAAACTCTTCTTAATAAGAAGTTTGAATATCTAAGGAACCTGCTAATTTTGGTATGTATTAGTGATTGTATTGATGATAATGGAATGGAAGATATTTTTAAGGCTTTGGGAGACATCAGGTTGACACAATGTGTTGATGTCAGAAATCCCAAACTTGGAAAGGTGGTGTTGTTTATTGATCATAGTTCATGAATACACACTTATATGTTTGGGTTGGTGGTTATCAAGTAAGCCTAATGGTACCTAGAGGGGTTGAAATATTGAGTCCACCTTAGTGCCACCTAGATAGATTTCCTTGGTCAGGAATCTAGTCCATGGGATTATGGTGCCTAAATTGTGAAGTGACTGTTTGGATAGGTTACCCTGGTCAGGAAGCTAGTCCTTGGCATTATGGTGCCTAAATTTTTAAGTGACTAGTTGGATAGATTGCCTTGGTGAGGAATCTAGTACATGAAATTGTGGTTCCTAAAGGTTATTCATGTTTTCATATAGTTTGATATCTTCCTTTGTCTTTTTACATTATGAATACCTCCATAGTTAAGAGGGAGTTGGAAAAAGTAACTATGTTCGGTCTTCAATAATATACTTGAGTCATTATGTAATGTACTTGTCAAAAGAATAAAGAATTATTATTATTATTATTAATATTATTATCATGAATTATTAGACCATGCGATTCATGCTTGGTCACCATGTTTTAGGTCAAAGTCCCCTTTGAGGACTTATAGAATTTATTATGGGTCTACATGATTATTGTACATTCGAAAAGACCCTTCTTGGGCTTTCAGATCATGTAAAAAGGGTTTGGATCAAGCAAAATATGAATCATGTGTCCTCCACATCATTTTGGCATAAGGAATATCAAGTCGGCCTAGAGACCCTCATTGGTTACTCTAGAAGGCTATATAAAGAAGGAATTTGAAGTCATTTGGAGGCATTAATCTCACAAGAAATTTGATATGTTCTGGGATGTGTTGGGAAGTGTTGGACATGTGAAGTTTACTTCTGAAACAAGGAAATAAGTGCAATTTCGGAGGAATATCTAGAGAAAAGGAAAATTGAAGTTTTGGTGCCTCTCTCTCTTTGTTTTGTGGTTTGGTTTAGGAGATCGAAGTATCCTACGGTTTTGTTGTTATCAGAAGTTGCATGTTTTTGGGATTTGCTGCATAGTCAAAGTTGCTAAAAAGGGAGGTCGGTGATCTTAGAGGTTGACATGGAGTAGAGGGAAAGTCTCTTCTTGGTATAGTGTGAAGATTCTCAAACATATTATTGAAACTAAGAACTACTTTGATTTGGTTTTCCCGTCGAAGGGGATTTTTCCCTAGTATGTGCCTATATCGTGTTCCTCTTGTTTTGTGATATTCATGTATGTATAATTGCTGGGAAAGATAAGATAATAAAGAAGCAAAAGAAGCCAACACACTCACAAGTCATTATCAAGTTTGAATAATCAAACCCTAATATAATATTTTTTATTTTCCAACATCTTTTGTATCATCACACATTCATAACACTCCTCTCTTAAGAAGTGTGCACTAGCTCTATTGTCTTTCTCTCTTGGTTTCTATGGATGCACAATGAATTGATTTTCTTTGGAGGGATTTTTTTTCATGAGGAGACTATCTTGGATTTATGAAGTGGTTCTTGATTAAATGGTGTAATTTTATACTAATTTTTCTTCCATTTTGCATGCAATTTCTTGAGATTATAGTTTCTATTATGCCATATTAGAAAGTGCAAAATATTTTCATGAAAACTTATTTCTACATGTTATGCAAAACTTGTCTTTTAAGAATCCATAAAATAAAATTGGTATATGCATAATTTAATCTTAAATATCAACTTTGGATAAGTCACCACGGTTTCTAACAGAGCATTCTTAGTCCCCCCATCGTCCTATCTAGGCCTCTCTATCTTTGGCCTCACTATTATTGACTCCATTTCCAAATTGAGAGAAGGCACTAGACTAGTTGGTGATGATCATCTCAATTTATTATTTTTCTCTTTAATTCATGGTAACTAGGTTTAGGGATAGCTAAAATATGCGTTTTATAGAAAATTTATGTATGTTTATTGTTTCCCTATTGATAGGGATTACATTTAATAAATATAAAGTGGAAAATATAACATTAAATGCATGTTTCACCTTAAAATTAGAGTTTATTTCTAGATAATTATTGTTTTTATATACAATTTCATCCATATAAACTTCATTTTTTATCCAAAAATTATTCCCTTTTGGTAGACTTGGCTCCTTTATTGATCTTATCACTCATAGGCTATTACTCAAGCTATTATATGCCATTATATGTCATAATTTTTCATATGATAAAAACTATAACTTAAATTTTTTTTTTCTAAATCATAAAGGTCTTAAGAAAGTGTACTTGAACTTTAGTAACTCTTATCTCATCCTTTTCAAGTTTTGGCCAATATGTTTCCCTCCATTAGTTAGACCTTATATCGCCCTTGAGCTATTACTTGAATATATTATTGGTGATTTCTATAGGGATCCTCCCTTGTGGGATTAACATCCACCACTAAACAACTGGAGAGAATCCATTGAGGTGAAAATGGTGGATAATCTCTTGTTTCCGTAAGGCCTAGGTTTCCTACTGAGCCTTTGGACTAGGGGTGCTAGATTTTGCAGTAAAAGTTCCTTCGTGAGGAGTAATGATTTGCATCATGATCTACAAACTTTCAGAAACACATATACATTATCCATTGGATAGTTTATGCATCACAAGAATGCATGGAATGGTATCTTATTCTTGGTATATTTTATTTACTAATTTTTTAATCATGCTCCACCTAATAACTAGATATAATGACCAAGAGCACACACAACTTTTCTTTTCAAATAGAATTTCATGTGATGATTGTAGAGAAATTTATTGCATTTATTTCTTGCTAAGGGAACCAACAAATTATTTCCCTTTTATTTGTAATGCTTGACCTTCAAGTTAATTTTTCTAGGTATACCTAGTTGTTCTCAACCCAACATTCAACTTGCTAGTGAAAATCATCTTAGAGTAACATGCTCTTTATTAGTGAATTTTGTTTCCACATCATTATCAAAGCATAATATATGAATTAATCCTCGGTTATTTTTCATTAACATTCTCATACTTCATCATAAACCCACATTGACAATTTTCCTTTCCAAATCAAGCATGGAGGCTTTGTTATGAAATTATTGCAAAGTTAATAGAATAACATTTTGCAAACAAGAAACCTTTTTTATTGTTATTTTTGGTTTTCTAGCATGTCCATGACTTGTGGGACTATCCTCTGGTTTAAGAAACCACATCTTAGGGGAATATAAGTCCTAAAAGTGACATGGGGATTGCACCTATCCTAGGCCACACCAACCCTTGACATGGTTTGATTTTTTTCTCTTGTTTTTTTTTCTTTTATTTCTTATTTCTCCTCTTAACTACTACAAATTTTGAATGTTGGTATTCGATGGGCCTCCCAAATAAGTAAAACATAAGGCCCATCTAACCACACCTAGGCACATAAAGGATCCATTAAACCTTTATTTTTGTACTTAATAACACTTTCCTAGCTTAATTAGTTCTTAGGAGGATTAAGGAGGTTTTTCATGCTTTATGTGCGTAACATGATTATTGTTCATTATATTAAGGAGATTTTGCACAAATTTCGAGGAGATCCAATGAGATATATTCATGGGTCCTACTCGCTACTACAAAATACTTCCAACTTAACTGGTTGAGGATAATGTATACTCCTTGTTACTGCATGGTGACCCAGGAAACATGAAATAACCTTTTAAGGATTTTGGAGGGAATGTAGTCCTCCCATCAAGGAGACTACCTCCAACTCATTATGTATAAATAAAGGGCTCAATTAGCCTAGTATAACAAGTATAAGAAAGATAATAACAATGTAGAGCATTAGAAGGTTTATAATTCAATTTTTGCAACATTTTTCCATGTATAAGAAATTCGTCAGTTAATGAAATTCATCTCTATTTTAAGCTATTAGTTTGATTTCACTTAATGGTTATGAGTTTCCTTAGTTTAGGGCCCACCCCAAGTCCTCAAGATCCCTCTTATACAATTACTATTTATGAATTTGTTTATTTCTACAATTTATTTATGAATATTACTTTTATACATGGTAACTTAGCTAGTTTATGAAGGGTCCTTCCTTACATGGTATCTAGTAATTAGATGATAACAATGGTAGTGGTTATATTTTTAAAATTAGATTTTATTTATGAATTTAAGTTCACTATGATTGATACTATTTATTTGTTATCCATCATTTACTATTTTATTTTCGTTGCACGATCCCTTATTTTCCAGCCATGGGAAACTCTATAACCATATATATTGCTAAATAAACCCTACTACTAATGATGTGCTGACATAGAAATGAGTTCCTTATCATTTCTAGACTTTCATTAGCTTATTTTATTTTTCAACCTTTCCTTTAACATATTTTTCTAGCTCACTGGATTGTCTCATGTAGCAAAACAAAGACTCATGTAGTAGTTTATAACTTGCTTATGAAGGCTTACCCATATTTTCACCCAATTTATGGTTCATATTCTTTGATTTGTTATAATTCCCTTGGAACTGTAGGAATGGAATTTAGAAGTAGAGAGGCCAACTATATGCCTTGACCTATATTGTTGTATAGATTGCTTCTTGCCTACAGAATTAGGGTTTACTATTTGCAAGATTGTACTCCAGTAGTGTGTTTTATTTCCTTGCACAGTAGAATAGGTAATATTTTGTTTCATTAAAGTTACTTTGGTTTTATTTCCTTGATTGCAATTGGAGTATCTTTTCTTCTTGTATTTCATTCCCTACTATTTCAAATTTTGCCTATAACATAGAACAATTAAAATGATCTGTGTATAACAATATTTCATCTCACTACTTCCACTTATATAAAAGTCAACAAATGAAAGATATTGTGCTTGTTGCACATATAGTACTAACTCCTCTTAATTTCTTATGAACCTTGGGTTGAAAAATAAAGTTGAGACCCTTGGGAGTTGCAACATTATTGTTGTAATGCTAAGAGCCATCACTTTTTGGTACCATTGTCAAGAAGGTGTCAAAGTATGTACGATCGTTTTCCCTAGTTGATCTGCTCTTTCTCTCATTTCACTTCTTGCAAAGATAAAAAAAATTACATTAGCATTTTCATTTCAGAAAATTACAAAAACAGAATATATATATATATATATATATATATATATATTAGTCCTTGAAGAGTTAGGGACAAAATAAGAAAGTTCTTACCAAAAACCCCCACTTCCACTAGCAACCAAATTTGCTGGCTATGAGCCTCCTGCCCTATCCACAGAGACTATTGAGACCCTTTTTAGTGAGCAAGTGAGGATCTTTGAGGAGCTTATAGAAGGAGAACTACCGTCAAAACCCACCAACACCATAGCTGAAAATAGACAACTATATGTGTTCACATGCCCCAATAGAGAAACGTAAGGGGAGGCCAAAATAAAAAAACTTTGATCCATCTATTCTCCCATACTTATATGGTCTAATAATAGAAGATGTTGACACTTTCATGTTTGAGTTTGCTACAGTATGCATGAAACAATGTAAACTTTGAAACAAGAACTGTACTGAGTACTGGTTTTTTTAAATAGCAAAATATCATCCGATTTTGAAAAGTGTTGATTTAAAATACACATCTCTTTTTTTATAGCATATTTTTGACACTTTAAATTTTTGTATGTATCAAGTCTGAATAATATTTTTAAAATTTTGGTGATTTTCATGCAGATTTTGAAAAGTGTTGATGCAGCATCAACCCCTTCTTTCAAAAATGCTTATTTTCGACACTTTAAAGTTCTTAATGTATTAAGTGTGGATAATTATTTTTTAAATTTAACAATTTTTGAAGTAGTCTTATTTTTCTTCTTCCCTGATATATTTATTTTGAAGTGTTTTTTAGGATTGTGTTTTTTTTTTCTTTTCATTATTTTTTAGTGAGATCTTTGTTTTTTCAGAGTATATTTTAAAGTTATGAGTTTCTATATATCATAACTTTTCACTAATTAATTAATTAATATTTCAATGCACATCAAATAATTTTCACTAAAATAGCAATAATTTTTATCATTTCACATAGAAAACACATTTTGGATATAGATATAAAAAAAATACACCTTTAAGACTTTTTTGGCTAACAATGGCATGTCAAATAAATGATTTTATGAGATATGTTGAACAAAAAAGGTTTAAAAAATAGCAATTTTTATGAATTTTATGTCAAATAATAATAATAATAATCAATTTTTTTTGTTCTTTGTTAGTGTCAGTCTTGAGCCCTCCATCAGTGATCAATCGCTCTTTGCATATGCATAGTTAGGTGTCTCATCAGTGTCAATTTTGCATCCCACTAGGCATGCCATAACACTGAATGGAGGAGCAGGTCTTTGTTCCCTTCTTGGCTTTGCTGGATGAGGTTATACTACGATGTAATTGAGTCATACTTGTTGTTATTTTTGTCTTGAGGTCCCAGGTCTCAGGTCTAGGGTTTTGAGTCAAAATCACTTCAAGGTCATGAGTCAAGGTCAGTAAGTGTCCAGCGAGCCAGAAGGAGGTATGTACATATGTTTCATGGTTATTTTCATCAGTTACAGATCATTTTATACCTTGGATTTAAAAACCCTGTTTTTAAGTCCAAGGTCATGTCAAATTTGTAAAAATAAAGAAATTCTCAGAAGTTTGCAAAAGTGCCGGCAACAACCATGGTTCCTTCTCCACAATCCATCAGATGGTCAACCTGCAAGAAGAATGGAGTCAAACGCATCAAAAGAGCTCATTTCAGGACAAAAAGTCTCTAAAACAATGTTAAAAAGAAAAGCAAATTGAAAACATTAGAAAGTGGGTTCTAAAGTTAATTTTTTTTTTTAAATGACCCTATAAAAGCTAATTTCCCTCTTTAGTCACTCTTATTGTGCATTTGAGAGTGAAAATTTCATGCTAGAGGCAAAGAAGGCGATTTCGTGGCAACGTTCAGCAAATTCAGTGCCTGGGAAGGTGCGCGGTCATTTCACAAGTGTGCGCGGATTTCTGGGCAGTGCGCGGCTCTGTGGCGAGTTTTTTGCTGAAGGAAAATACACAGGCGCGGCTTTTCTGGGGAGGTGCGCGGCTTTTCTGGGGAGGTGCGCGGTCATTCGGGCAGTTTACACAAAAACTCACCCAAACAGTAAACTTTCTTCCAAGTTCACTCAAATTTGCCAAGGTATGATAATGT
>APFE030724917.1:6868-42887 GCA_000404065.3 Pinus taeda
CGACACATATATTCACATGTTTGAACTTGTACTTTGTTCGGATTCGGATGGAGCGCAAGACCCTGGTTCTAGTCCATTGTGGACCAGGTTGCGATTTTGTGGGACATCATTACATGACTCGTTGATGGATGGCTGTGACCATACCTCTTATCATTATGGTCTTCTCAGCTGGGTGGCTGCGTCCACGCCACAGGCCTTTTTTCTATATGTCTTTTGGATGGCTGCGCCCATGCCTAGACTACATGTAATTGAAATATCAGTTGTATCCGCCTGCAGGTCCTCCCCAGTGGTGTTCCAGTCCAGCAGTCTTGTAAAGCATTTCACCCCTCCCACTCTCTCGGGCTTCATGCTTTAGGGGGCATCTGTTACACAGTAAAATGTCACTGCCATTATGTCAGTCTCCCTACTGTGTTGTGAAACCACATTCACCTATACTCATGCTCCTCAAACTGACTAAAAAACCCTCTTTGCCTAATTCAAATGAATCATCGCGTCTGTTAATCAAATAACCGCGCTGACAGGCGGATGCCAATGTATCTGATGCGCTTCCAGTGCGGAAGCACACGTCTTTTCCACGCTGGTCCCATTTTACGAACACCGCACCCTTCGTTTGTCCTGTTGAGCGCTGACCCGACCTCCTCTATAGTTGGTCTGTGATGTCAGCGCGCCAGCTCAGTGTCTCACCCGCGCTGATCCTGTTTGGGCGAATTTGTTCTAACAACCAACCTTCCAGATCCCTCCAGACTTGGTTGTTAGCATTATTGAGGTCGCCATCCTTTCTCTGGCATGTCTGTTCGACTGACCATCCACTTATCTTGGGGGAAAGCTCATCCTTTACCTATTCATGGGAGACTCCTTCTCCTTTATAAGCCTCCTCCATTGCCCATGAGCAGCTAGTTTGGAACATATAGACTTTGTTTAAGGAATTCTTAGTGCATTAGTGCTGCTCTTTGTAGGCATTTGGTGTGTTGTGTGAGGATTGCTTTGAGCTTGAGGAAGGTCATGAGCTTGTTGCCTTGTATGTGAGAGAGAGACCTCTTTGACTTGGGAGATTTGCTTCAAAGGTGAATGCTTGGAAGACATGCTGGCTGAACCCTCTAGGGAAGGACTCAGTGTCAGGACTTCGGTTGTACCTTACTCTATTTTCTGTTAATAAAGATAGATGACTACTCTTATGGTTCCATTTCCATTTGTCCAATGAATTATTGATGTAAATTGTATCCTTCCTGACTGATACATAGTTGTTGTTAGTAGATTTTACGCTCTTGTTTGCTCTCTTTTGCTTGTGCAGGTGTTCGTCTGCGAGGATAGCGGAGAATCGTGATCGGCTGGAGCGAAGGAGCGAAAGGATCATCTCTTCGACAAACATAGCGTTGGAATCCAAGTAGGTTTCTTTTACCCACTTGTTAATCACAACTAGGAACCTGCGGTGTAGCATTGTTTGATTGTTGCTAGACCCCTGTTGGGCTAGTAGGGATCGCCTCTATCCGTAGAGGGGATTTACCTCTCCAACACATCCTACAAGAAACAAATACAGTCCTACAAGAAACTCTGTCAAAACTATAGGAAACACGGAAACAGGAGCATGAAGGACAACATAAACAAAGGGAGGGAAAGGAAATAGCAACACAAGCACATGGGGAGACAAATATTTCAAAGACGGGAAAGGGAAAGTCCCAAGAGCTACAGGAACCTGTCCCACTGCCAAATCTCATCTCATGTTACAAATTCATTGAGGGAGGCAGAGTAATACCACAAAATTTTCCATCCCTATATTCCTTGAGCTTGAAAAGGAGAGAGAAAGGACACATCGCTGGATGCAAATTGTTGAATAAAAAAGTGTAGAGGATGTGGGTCATATGGAGGAGAAGCTGCTAGAGATGGGAAAAGAGTTGAGTAGGATAAGGGACAGGGAAAGAGAGATGAAATCTCAACTAGAGGCTGAGAACACATGGCTGAGGAGGAAAGTACATGAAAAAGAGAGCCAATTGAAAATTATGGCACGTCACTCCATTGAGGCATTCTAGTGCAGGATGCTAGCAAAAGCATATGTCTTATACCTCAAAGAACAATGGTTGCACTTTCAAATAAAAACCCTAGCACAATGAGGGACTATGACTTTCCAAGACTATAGGCAGTTCATTGACCTCTGTAACCAAAGGACCCTGGAAGACAGGGCCAAGATATCTGAATTCTACTTACATAACTTGGCCTTAACATCCATGAATGTGTGGGACCCCAATCCAAAGTTGGAGTACTTACAATTGATGGCCTTGGCATCATGGATGATTCATGAGGAGGTCAGGGCTAAGGAAGTAAAAATGGTATTAGAAAGAGAAGAAACAGAGCCCCTTTACATCATAGCATAATAGGGCAATTCCATGGTTGTCATTAGCACCCACAACCTCATTGACAATGATCCCTAGCTTGCACCAAGACACCTAGATACACAAGAGTAAGAAGTCCCTCATTTTGAAGAAACTTTGAGATTTCTAAGGGATAAAATCTTGCAAGAATGCCAAAGGAGATGGAACGCCTTACCCTACAGCCTAAAGATCAGGGAGTATCATTCACCTAAAAGAATGAGGGATGCACTAGAAATGACCCCATTGTATAAGAAGGCACTACAGAGACTCAAAGTCAACTGGATTGGCTTGAAACTTAGTCCACCATTTCTCTTAGGTATGTTAAAAGGGAGAAAGGAAGAAGAAGAAAGAAATCAGTGGGAGGAAATAGAGAAGCATGCAGGATTTTATCCACAAGAGGAGGATACAACAACAGAAGCCTAGAATGTCAGGGAGACCACCAAATCAATGAAAAGCTTGGACATAGGTTGATTTTCTCAGTGGATGAGAAACACTTTTAGTAGGGGGCGGCGATGAGGCTCATCAATGGGAAAATTATATGGACCTTAATGCCACTCACCCGCTTATCAACATCAACTTTTCTCATGTTTCTTTAGATGTTTTGTTATAATTTTCTTAATGAGAAGGGTAACTATGAGATGTCATGTCTTGTGGTCTAATGTGCATTGATTGTAGGTTTTGGAGCAAATTTTGGCTAATTAAGGTGCAGGAACTTGAAGTAGACAAGAAATAGGTATTTTAGGAGATAGGATCTCCCTCCTTAACTCCTCACTCACTCGAAGATTCCTCCACCAAATCTCATATGCTCGGAGTTACAAGAAGCTGAGCCATTAAGACCATTGGCAACCAAGCCATTGATAGTTGAAGACCATCCAATCTCGAGTTTGGGAGCCAAGCCTCCCTAAATTTAAGGAAGTTGTTTGTAGCTTCAGTGGTATAAATAAGAAGGACTAGATCCTCATTAGGATTCAACTTTTTTTGTTGTAGCCAAGAGGCATTTTTGAGCTAAGACATTGTGATTGATGACTTAAGTTTTTTTGATATTTTAATGAAAATGAGATGCATTCCCTTGATCCAACACTGATTTGACTCAGAGGGTTGAAGCTCTTGGGTTAGGGCCCAACCCTATCAGCAGAGGTTCCTATTTTTTGCACATGTATGCTTAGATTACATTCATAGTTAGTTGCTGAAGTGATTTTGGTTTTTTTAATTTGCAAGTATTTCGATGATTAACTAGTTTTCTTCCATTTGTGGATAGTTAGATCAATGGTATCATAGTGATATAAGACACTCCAGAAAATCTTGTGATAGTTGCTTTCACCTCATCTCCCTTATGGGATCATGACTTGAGGATTCCATTCACACAACCCAAAAACACATTTCTTGCTTTAATGCATGATCTAGAGCTTCTTGATGAGTAGGTCATTGTCTTTTAGTTTCTTAGGATTATTTGAAATTGTTATTTTGATCTCTTAAGTTTTGCTATGGTTTCCAAGCACTTCCATTCATGAACGTAGCCATTAGCTAATAATAACTTAGTTTTCCTCCATTTAATGAATCTCTTCCATGTATATATGTATTTGTGCATAAACGAAGACCAGAGTCTATGTTGTTGCATGAGCTTCTAATTTGCAGGGAGACCTAATCTCATTTGCCTCATCTAAATCCTATCCACCCATTCTACCAAAGTCCACTAAAACCTAAATTGGAATTATTGTTTTATAAGCAAAATTTCCATTTCCATTGAGAAAATCCAAACATCTTGAAGCATCTGACAAAGCCTTGGATAGTGTTCACCCCTCCATGCCTTATTTCTCCATTAGATACCTTTCCCACGCTTCATTCTACCTTTCCTCCCATCTGCTAAGCTTTCGGCCTATTTCCTGTAGTAAAATAGGGCATCCTATAGTAGAACTAGGACATCGTGTAGCAGTACTACAGAAAACCCTGTAGAAACCTGTTTTAAGCCCGAATTTAGCAAAATTGTTATCTGAGCATGGATTAGGCCTCCCCCTATCTTCCATACCCTTGAGACCGTTCCATACCTCTTCCACCATACCTATCTCCCCTGTCAAAAAACAAGTGAAGATTACCATTTGCATTCATAAAATAAAACATCAAAAAAGGGTTTTTTTTCTACAATTCCAAAATTAGCACATACATGCAACAATCATAATACTTCTTAGATCATATTACATGCTCAGTTAGTCTAGATCATCACATGTTATAAGCAAGGTTAATCTAGGTTTCTTTTGCAAGAAAAATGTGTCAATGTGTAGCTATAGGATTTCATGTCACTTTACAAGCATCTTCCAATTAAATCTTTCATTCCTTAAAGTAGGCACCATTCCTTTTCTTTCATTAAGGATAATTTTCCCTATCCATTTGGTATTTAGACTTCTTCTAGTCAATATAAGGCTGGTTTGAGAAACCCTATTGGTCTATCACCCCAGCTGAAAAGTGACAAGAGTAGACCATTACATCTACTGTGTATACAACACTATCACCTCCAAGTTTGTACGAACCCCTGGTTGATGAAGTAAATTTGGTAGCCCCGGGAGTTGCAGCATTCTTGCTGCAATATTGGTGCTCATCATTTTTGGCAACATTTTCGGGGAGGTGTCTAAGTAGATGTGATTTCTTCTCTTTTCTTTTTCCTTATTTCTTTCTCATTCTGCAAATAGTTTCATTTAGCATATAGTTGCAATCTCTTTCTTTCTTTCCAATTCTGCAAATATTTCCATTTAGTAAGTACTTGCAATTTGGTTTTTCTTTCTTTCCATTCTACAAGTGGTTCTAAAAAACCCTAAAAACAAAACTCCTTTCATGCCTCATAGGAGTAGAGACAACTTAGGGAAATTTTTCCCAAATACCCCCACTGCATCAAACAACCAACCTTCCCTCTTCTTCTGTGGTTGTGAGCTAGAGGACCCATTAGGCGAACAACCAAATATTTTTGAAGAGCCTAACGGGGAAGAAGAAGAGACCATTCCACCAACTTACACCATGGTTGAAAATAGAAATGGGATTGGAGACAGAGAAGGAGCTAAGAATAGAGCTGGGGGTCATCAGAGAAACTTATGGGGATGATAGGATGAAAAACATAAGCCCCTCTGCTCTTCCTCACTTACATGACCTAACCTTAGAAGACACATATACCTTTTTGTTCAAGTTTTTTGTCATATGTAGAACTTATGATTACAAATATGATGACCAGAAGTTGAAATTGTTACCGTCCACTCTCAAAGATGTAGGCTTGTGTTGGTTCATGGGTTTACCTAGGGACAGTATCACTACCTGGGCTCAGATGCAACAAGCCTTCAACAATAAGTCAAGGGACTACTGCAGGTCCAAAGATACTAAAGAGGAAATTTTTAGAATGACCTTGGGACATGATGAATCTTTAGAAGATTATGAGGAAAGATTCCAACCCATCTATAAAAGGGCCAGGTGCACCCTTGATCCTGAATCTCTTAAGCTAGTCCTTCTTAGGGGGATCAGTGAAGATCTCCTAGAAACCCTAAACCTGCTGTCAGGAGGGGACATCTATCAGTTACCCTATGATGATATCAAGACAGTTTTTAGGAATCATTCTAGGGAAACTAGAAATAAGGGTAAGGCTAGTCAAGATTTTTCCAGTTCATCCTCCTCCAACACATCTATAAAAAGTAAAATTGGGAACATGTTGGAAGACTTTACGAGTGAAATATTGCATACCATTTCTCTGCAAATGGACACCATTCAGATAAAGAGGAATCAGAGAGAGCCTTAGATGTCTTCTTCCCTAGATGCACTAGGAGGCACCCTAGGAATGAATGTCCATTAAATCTTATAGAAATCTGCTCGGTATGTGAGGAAAACCACTCCAAAGACAATTACCCTTCTCTGCCTAGATTAAAATTTGTGTTTCAAGGAACTAAAGGGGTGACTGAACAACTCTACTACATCAACCAAAGGAGGCCTCAAGGACCTCGACCATACCAGCAAGGCATCCTATTCATATTACAACCCTAACCAAAATACATCCTTTCCCCCTTGGTTCCCTCCTTCTCATCCTTCATGGTACACACCTTCTCCCTGGTCTTTTGCACCTCAATACCATTACCAACCTGCCAACCAACCATTTCATCCATATGCTCCTCCACAACCTCAGTGGAATGCACCATCCCACGGGTGGAGGCCCCCATACAAGCAAGATCCATCTTTACTGCCTCCACCTCCATCTCAACCACAGCTCCTACACCCTGCTCCACCTAAGAAACCTCATATGTCTGCCCAACCAAATTCAAAACCGAACAACAGACAGGCACAACAAGTCTACAATGGAGAAACACCTTACCCTTCCTATGATGTGGAAAGTCAAGAAATTAACCTCAGGTCCAGAAGAGTGCTTCCAGGTAATCAACCTCCATCTCCACCTAAGGAGCATGAAGAGGAAAAGGAGAAGAGTGTCCCTCAAGCAAATCCACCTCCTTTTCCTGAGAGATTAACCCATTGTGTCCAACACACCCCAGAAGAGACTGAACTTTTGGGTGAATTGAAAAACCTATGTGTTAAAATCCTGCTTCTCCAAGCTATCAAGGATGTCCCCATCTATAACAAGTTAATCAAGGAGAAGTGTTTCAAACATTAGGTAATATGAAAGAAAGAAAACCCTACCATTAATTTCATTGGAAAATTGTTTGACTTAATGTTGCGGCAGGTGATTTTACCAAATTATCTAGATCCTAGAAGTCTTGTAGTAGATGTGCACATTGATGGCATCATTGTACCCTATACCTTGATTGATCTTGGGGCTGCCATCAATGTGATGACTAAGGATACTATGATTAAAATAAATCTCCAGGGATCATTAAGAAAGACCGCAACAGTCTTGCAGCTTATGAACAGGTCCATAGTAGCTCCTAAGGGAGTTGTTGAGGATGTGATGCTCTCCATTGATTCCTACGAATACCCCGTTGACTTCTCAGTTCTCCAACCTAAGACCAAGTTCAATGGTTATCCTCTCATCCTTTGGAGGCCATGGTTAGCCACTACTAATGCTTACATAAGTTGTAGGGTTGGGAATATGACCATTAAAAATGGGAATTTGTATGCTCCTGTTGAACCATCTCTAGAGCATGACTTACCTTTATGGTTAGAAGAGGAGGAAGAAGATGAAATCAACTCTTCCCCAATCTGTACTGTAGATGCTACTATAGGAGGGGGGAAACCTGATGAAGATGACCTAATTGAGCGAATCCTCCATAATCAACCCCCCAATACCATGTCTCTTGAGGATTTAGTGAAGGAATCCGAAGATAACCCTTGGAATGATCTATGCTTAGCTAACTCAAGCCCTAATCGTGTCAATATGATAGAATTTGGCCCAGAAATAGCATTGAAAATCAACCCCCCTCTCTCTGTACATCAGGAAGAGGAGTTATATGACACACTAAGAAAGCATCTGAATGCCTTTACCTAAAGTTACAAGGAAATGAAGGGCGTTCACCCTTCAGTGTACTTGCCACATTTACATCAAGGAAGGCTGCAAGCTAGTGTGCCAACCTCAAAGGAGAATGAATCCAACCCTCAAGGATATAGTCAAAGAAGAATTGTAGAAGTTGATGGATGCAGGGTTCATTTACCCCATATCAGATAGTGAGTGGGTGTCTCCTCTGGTTCTAGTTCCAAAGAAAAATGGAAAGTGGAGGATCTATGTGGATTACCGAGAGCTAAAAAAGGAAAAAGCAAAAAGACCATTTCCCTCTACCTTTAATTGACCAAATATTAGATGTTCTAGAAAGAAAGAAGTTCTTCTCTTTCCTGGATGGATTCAGTGGTTACAATCAAATCCAGATCAGCCAAGAGGACCAGGATAAAACCACCTTCACTCGACCCTAGGGTACCTTTTCTTATAGGGTCCTTCCTTTTGGTTTATGCAATGCCCTTGCCACTTTTCAAAAGGTAGTCCTGAGAATATTTGCAGAGCTAGTCCATGATTCTGTGGAAATTTATATGGATGATTTCACCCCCTGTGGGTGTGATTTCCTGGAGGTTCTCTCTAACTTGGGAAAGGTATTAAACAAATGCATTGAAATGAACCTATCCCTTAGTCCTGAGAAGTGTGAGTTCTTGATGACTGCAGGGATTATTCTAGGTCACTCAATATCCCAGGAAGGACTGCAAGTAGACCCAATAAGATAGATATCATAAAGAGGGTCCCTACTCCTCAGAAGCAAAGGGATGTCAGAAGCTTCTTAGGCTTAGTTGGATACTATAGGAGATTCATAAGAGACTTCGGCAAGGTAACCTCACCTTTGTTTGGGCTATTGGCAAAGGAATTCGAATTTTTATGGTCAGAAAGATGCCAAGAGGCCCTAGAAACCCTGAAGGACAAGTTGACTACTGCACCTATACTCCGAGGCCCAAATTGGGCTCTTCCTTTTCACATACATGTTGATTCCTTAGAAAAAGCTATAGGAGTAGCTCTGGGCCAGATAGATGACAAGCTACGTTATGTCATTTACTTCATCAAAAAAAATATGTCCAAAGTTGAGTTGAACTACATTGTGACTAAAAAGGAGCTCCTAGCTATTGCCCATACCTTGAATAAATTTAGATGTTACATTACTGGTTGCTAGACCTTTGTACATATCGACCATGTTGCCATTAAATATTTGATGAACAAACTTACTGTGAATCCCTAAATTATTAGATGGTTACTTTTGTTACAATGGTTTGATCTAACTAAAATTGATAAGCCTTGCAGATAAAATGTAGTTGCAGATTTTTTGTCCAAATTGTCTTTGCCTACAAGTGAGGAAGGAATGGTCAATGACCAACTGCCAAATGAGCATTTATTCACCATTTCAATTCTCTCTTTGTGGTTTGCTGACATAGCCAACTACTTAGTAGCTACATCGTTCCCTCCAAATCTGTCATCCAAGGAAAAGAGAAGAATTATAAGGAAAAGCACCCCATTCACTTGGATTGGGGGAAATCTCTTTAAGCTAGGCCTAGATCAAATTCTGAGAAGATGTGTCAAGGAGGAGGAAGTTTTTGACATCCTTCTGGCCTGTCATGATGGGCCTTGTGGAGGTCACCTTGCAGCTAAAAGGAAAGCCTTCGAGGTACTACAAGTTGGCTATTATTGGCGCACTCTCCAACTGAATGCAAGAATGTATGCCAGCCAATGTGATCGATGCCAAAGAATGGGGAAACCTACTCCCAGGGATGAAATGCCTTTGCAACCTCAAGTTACTTTTGAGCCATTTGACAAGTGGGGAAACTAATTTCCTTGGGCCCATTGATCATCCATCAGGAAAAAAAAAATGCATCATTGTGTGCACTACCTACTTAATAATGTGGGTTGAAACCAAACCTAGCAAGTTCACCAAAAAAGAGAAAGTAGCCGAGTTCTTGAGGGAGAATATGTTTTACAAGTTTGGATACCCTAGTGAGCTAGTCACCTATCAGGTCACTCAATTCACCTCACACATGATTGAGAATTTGTTAAGCCAGCATAAGATCAAGCACATGAAGTCCACTCCTTACCACCCTTAGGCCAATGGACAAGTAGAAGTCACCAGCAGAGTATTGAAAATCATTCTGACAAAAGTGGTGAGCAACAGTAGGAAGGATTGGGCTGACAGACTAGTGGAGGTCACATGGGCCTACAATACACCTTGGAAGAAAACCACTGGCTTCACCCCTTATGATTTGGTATATGGGAAGAAGGCTCTTGTCTTCATTGAGTTTGAGTACAACACTTTAAGGATGGAATCACAGTTGGATCTAGATGTTAAAAGGGAAAAACAAGAGAGGTTTCTCCAACTCAATGGGTTAGATGAATTCAGGAAGCAAACCCTCATGCACACAGAGGTGACTCAAGTACAAAGAAAGGTCTGGCATGACAAAAATATCAGAGACAAAATGTTCAAGAAGGCGATTGGGCTCTGATTTATAACTGCGGGTTCAAATATTTCAAAGGCAAGTTGATTACTAGGTGGCTGGGCCCATATGTGATAGAAAAGTGCCATGACAACGAGGCAGTCTAGGTAAGAACCATTGATGAAGAAGATATCCCCTTGCTTCTCAATGGGTATAGATTGAAAGCCTACAAAAAGCCTTTGTCAAAGGAGGAGTTCATCAGTAGTATTAGTAAGGAATTAATGGTGATTGAAGGAGTCTTGGCTTACACCTCACCAAGTTCTTGAAGAATGTTGAATTTGTGAAAAAAAAGGGAAAAAAATAAGAAAATAAAAAAAAATAAGAAACCTAGGTGAAAACCTCCATGAGGCACTAGTGGGCTCCAGTATTGCAGCAATGATGCTACAACTCTTGGGACTCCCTTCTTTACTTTTATCAACTCGGTTGTTCGTAACAAACTTGGAAGCAACGGTGCTATATGCACAAGTACTAGCTCTTGCCGCGGCTGTCACTTGATCAGCTGGCACAATTTTTCTATGAGATTAAGCCAACTTCTATGAGCTCTTATAAGAAGCTTTTAACTGTGATGGATGAAAGCTAACTCAAAGGAGGCCAGTCTACTTGTAGAAAGCAGTTGAAAGTTGAAAAGAAACGCAAACCCTAGCAAACCCTATTTTTACCGACTAGCCCTACTGGTGCAGGAAAAGAGATGAAAGCAGTGGAACTGGATGTCATTAACTCTTGGAAAGGTAAAGTTCATGTGACTAAGCTACTTTTGAAGAGAAATATGAAAAAAACATCTTTTTGCATTTTTGAGTAATTTCGCAGAATTATTATGCATGTGCTTTGACTATTTTTGACTGTGCAGAGGTTGATTGATGAACGAAAATGGAGTAGGTGCTTGTAGGAGGTTGGGAAGGTGAGAAGAAGGCCTATGGGGTCCCTAGCACTCTTCCAGAGAGTTTCACAGTGTTCGAGTCTCGAAAAACCACTCTCGTGAACTTCTACAGGAACTCTGCAGGGGTTCTATAGGATGTTCTACAGGAACATCCGAAAGAGGATTTTGGAGGGTTGATGGTGGAAAAAAAGGTGGAAAAGTGGAGATGGAGGTTAGATGAGGATGTGAAGAGGCCTAGGACCTAGTAAATGAAGCTACAGAGTGATGAAGATGGTTGGATTTGTTCAAGGATGGAGAGAGAGCAAGGTTGCACAAAGATATGGAAATTAGGTCAAATCAAAAAAGGGTGGCAGATGAAGGGGAGGAATCTGAGTTAGAGGGTTGGAGAAGGTTGAGTATGGTATTGAGATGGATAAGACAAACGAGGAGGTCCGGACCAAGAAGGATGAGCAGGGGGACCCCAAGAAGGTATATGAGCTGATTGGTTGGGGTTGTAATGAGTTTGGGATGTCCCTTGCATCCCCTGCTAATAAGGTCTAGACCCATGCGTCCTCCTTTGATTGAGGAAGTATAGTGGTTCAGTGGCTCCCCTAGCCCCTTGGTACATAGCTTTAAGTCCAGGTAAGGTTCGGCACTGGTTTGTAGGGTGGTCTTCCTCACAAACGAAACATACCTCTACTGAGTGCAATGGAGACTCGTTCTTAGGATGCTTCCTTGTACATCTGGGACAAAAGATGGCCAAAGCCCTCTCAGCTTCCTCTTTCTTATGTTGGATTCGGAAAGTATCCAGTTGCATGGCAATGGTCTGTCTCACCTCACTTTTAAGGTCTTCCATCTGATTTGTAAACTCATGTTTGGAGAAGGTGGCACTAGCTGAAAGTGGATTCCCCCTACCTCTTTTTCTGGGCTGCCCTAGAATGGTTTCTAAACACAACCTTTATGTCATCATAAGGTAGTTGGTAGATGTCTCCTCCAGCTAGCAAATGGAGCGTATCTAGAAGGTCTTCAGGGACTCCTCAGAGCAGAACCAGCTTCAGAGATTCAGGGTCAAGTGTGCACCTGGCCCTTTTATAACTAAGTTGGAACCTTTCTTCATAGTCTTCTAAAGACTCATCACTTCCCATGGTCATATGAAAGATCTCTTCCTTTGTTTCCTTTGACCTACAGTAGTCCCAGTATTTTTTGTTAAAGGCTTTCCGCATCTGAGCCCAAGTTGTGATGTTGTTTCCAAGTAACCCCATGAACCAGCGTAGTGCTGCATCCTTGAGGGTAGAGGGAAAGAGTTTTAACTTTTGCTCGTCTTCTGCATAGTCATAAGTTCGACAAAGGATAGAAAACTTGAACAAGAAGGTATCAGGGTCTTCAGTGGTCAATCCATGGAAGTGAGGTAAGGTTGAGGGACTTATGTTTTTCATTTTCATGTCCCCATTGGTCTCTCGGATGGGAAAGGCACCTTCTATTCTCTCCTCATCTCCTATATTGTTTATGTGTTCAGCCATGGTCTCAAGAGGAATGTTCTTTTGCTCTTATTCTATTATAGGATCTTCGTATATATCTGGAGGTTCACCTATAGGTTCTTCTGGATCACTGCCACCGAAGAAGAGAGAAGGGTGACTCAGTGATGTGGTGGGAGTGTTGGGTAAGAATTTTCCTGTATTGTCTCTGTTCCTACGAGGCATGAAATGGAATACTTTTGGTTTATTTTTGGTGTTTTTCTGCTTGTACCTACAAAACTGAAATTGACTGAACAACAAATTGCAACTAACTAAAGTAAACTTTGCTAGAATGAAAATTGCAGAATTGAAATGAAAGTAGGAAAGGACTAATCTATTTTGTTGAAATGAAATTGCAGGAATGAAATGCTAGGCTACGCTTGCAGAGTTGAAATTGCAGAATTGAAATGCTAATCTACGCTTGTAGAATTGAAATTGTAGAATTGAAATGCTAATATATGATAGCAGGAAATATCTAATCTACTTTTGCGGAAATGAAATTTCAGAATGGAAATGAAACAATCTACTCTACACTTGCTTAAATAAACTACTTAGCAGAAGGTTGCAATAGAAAATAGAAGAAAAGCAGCAATCACAAATACTCTAATGCTTCCTCGGCAACGACGCTAAAAAGATGGTGGGATCCAATATTGCAACAATGGTGCTGCAACTCCTGGGACTCCCTTCTTTACTTTTATCAACCCAGTTGTTTGTAACAAACTTGGAAGCGACAGTGCTATATGCATAAGTACTAGCTCTTGCCGCAACTGTCACTTGATTAGTTGGCACAAGTTCGCTAGGAGATTAAGGCAACTTCTATGAGCTCTTAGAAGAAGTTTTTAACTATGATGGATGAAAGCTAACTCAAAGGAGTCTAGTCTACTTGCAGAAAGAAGTTGAAAGCTAAAAAGAAACGCAAACCCTACCAAACCCTAGTTTTACCGATTAGCCCTACTAGTGCAAGAAAAGAAATGAAAGCGCTGGAACTGGATTCCATTGACTCTTGGAAAGGTGAAATGCATTTGACTAAGCTACTTCTAAAGAGAAAAATGAAAAAAACATCTTTTTGCATTTTTGAGTAATTTTGTAGAATTATTATGCATGTGCTTTGACTATTTTTTATTGTGCAGAGGTTGATTGGTGAACGGAAATGGAGTAGGTGCTTGCAAGAGGTTGGGAAGGTGAGAAGAGGGCCTAAGGGGTCCCTAGCACTCTTCCAGAGAGTTTCACAGTGATCAGATCTCGAAAAACCGCTCTCGTGAACTTCTACAGGAAGTCTGCAGGGGTTCTACAGGATGTTCTACAGGAAGATCCGAAAGAGGATTTTGGAAGGTTGATGGTGAAAGAAATGGTGGAAAAGTGGATATGAGGTTGGATGAGGATGCGAAGAGGCCTAGGACCAGGTGAATGAAGCTACAAAGCGATGAAGATGGTTGGATTTGTTCAAGGATGGAGAGAGAGCAAGGTTGCACAAAGATATGGAAATTAGGTCAAAGCAGAAAAGGGTGGAAGATGAAGGGGAGGAATCTGAGTTAGAGGGTTGGAGCAGGTTGTTTGATGGAGGAAGGGTAGGCGGGGAAGTTTCACAGGTTTTTTGCACACTATTTTCCAAAAGAACAGATCTAAGCATATAATCACAACTGGTATCAACTTTTACAACGAAGAATCTACACTAGCAATTACATGAAGAAGCAAGAACACTGTTTTTATAGCAGCAAGGACGCCTTGGTCTCAGCTCATGGTCCCAAGGAGGGAGAGGTGAGATAAGGGGTTGTTTGATGGCCTTTTTTGAAGATCTTCTCTATCATCAACCTATCAAATCAATCTAAAACATGCAAAGCTATTTCAACCATCAAAAATTCCCTAAGTAACCAAGCAAGATTTTAATCTACTAACAAAAATTATTCTATGAATGCAGCAAAAACATATAAAAGTACATCAAGGAGGTACTGGCCCAAATGTTCAAGAACTAAACTACGAAGGCTGGAAGCCTTCCTACTTATGCACTACGAGGACCTCCAACAGCCCTCCTTAACTCAATGGGCTTGGCTGCTCAAACTACAAGTAATCAGCCACTTCACAAGAGCTGCTCGGCTCCTCTTGGGAATCATCTTTGTGGGCTGCTGAACTCCGAGCTGATGGTGGAGAAATCGAGGAAGGGGCCATTTAGTGCAGGAGACACCCTTACTACAAATCCTCAGCCTTGTTCCCTCGTATTTGGATGTCAAATGGCTCATAAATGCTTGACCTTGGTCCAAAAGTTGTCCAAAAATATGCAATAAACACGTATTAGACTTCATGGTCAAGTGACTATTCTCATTCATTCAATTAACATAAATATATTCAAAAGCATGCATAAACTATGAAGAATGGTGGTTTAATCAAGAATAATAGGAAAAATGAGCCCAATAAATTACCCATTTTCGGGGCTCATCAGGCACCTGAGGCCCACTCTTGGGTTGAAAACCTCCTTGAAGTGGCCCAAGAGTGAAAAAGAAGGAAAAACAAAAAATAAAAGACCCCTAGGTGAAAACCTCCTTTGAGGCGCCTAGGGAAGGCAACCAAGATGAAAGCCTCCTTTGAGGCAACCTGGTTGTATTTCAGATAAGATAAAAGATAAAAATAAAAGCACAAAGATAATGGCAGGGACCTCAAACCTGCCCACTCATAACAATTCTGGTTTTCTAGGTTTTCAAGAAAATAATGGACACAGATATCAGAGAGAAGAAAGCCATGCAAAACCCCATGTGGTTCTTCATTCATTTCATCTTCTCCATGACCCCCACATTCATTCATCCATACTCATGTCCAACCATAGAAAAATCCAATTTTCAGGGAATTTTGTGACTTCTACAAGATTTCCTATAGTTACTACAGGAGTTTCCTGTAGTACTATAGGAAGTCCTGAAAATATACATGAAAGGAATTCCGATTGAAAAATTAGGATTCATGCCTATTTTGGATGAAAAAATGATGCCATTGACTTCACCAAATCTTATCCAACACACTTCATGACCATGTCACCCTCTGTGTCCATCAGAAGAAAAAAAAATCCACTTAGAAGAAAAAAACACAAAAATAAAAGAGAAGGAAAGAAGAAATATAAGAGGGGCATACCACCAGAAGTGTACCTCACCTACCCCTCCATGGAAACACCTTCCACTCACTCCAATATCTATTCACCCTACAAGCAAAAGAAAGGCCACAAAAATTCAAAAACGGCAGCTACAAGATTTCCTACAGTACTATAGGAAACCTTGTATTTGCAGCAGGATCCAAGCGCAACCTTCAACACCCATGCATTGGAAAAGGAGCAACACAACTACAGGAACCATGGCACCTATCAAAAGCTCAGCAGCAACAAAGGAAGACAACACCTTCACATCAACAAAAAGACAACCTATCAGCAAAATAAAATCAATGAAAAGAGAGTAGTAGAGAAGATGTACCTGAACCATGAGCAGCACAACAAACCCACCCTTTAGCATGCATCAACAAAGCAAGGGAAGCTACAGGTATGTCACCTCATCCACACTTTCTCATAAGTATGAATATTATTAAAAGTGTAGGAATATATAAACACTTGGTTATATAAGCGAAGGTGGCTAGTTAACTTGGCCACCCTTAGCTTGCTAACAAAAAGTTACGAGGAAGGTTTGCATGATAACTAATAGTGGGACCACCGGTCCAAAAGGAGAAATACGTACCCATCCAGCCAACACATTGCTCAATGAAATCGACCATAAATAAAAATATTTTGTAACTCTCATGCAAGGTATTGTTCATTTCGATATTGTGAGAGTTGGGACCACCTGGAGGAGCCATCGAAGGGAAAATATAGTCTCGGCCATCCTACAATGATCACCTATAGGAAAAACAGGAAACAATGAGGAAAGCTAGTCTCGGCATCTGACAGTGAGCACCTACAGCAAAACTACAAGAAATAGTGAGAATTGTTAGAAATGCTGTGAGGGGGTGCCTAGGGCCCAACTTTCAATAATTCTACTGAACCAAGGAATTGCAGTGAAAGGTAGTTTCCATATCCTTTGTGATTTCATTTGTAAAGAGAAAAAGAAAAGAAATTTTCATTTCTTTTAGTGATTATAGTGTGCATAGAGATAGGGAGAATTGTGTGGAGGATTGTGTAGAGTAAAGGGAGAATTGTAGTCATCACCCTCCTAAACTCTAAACCCTCATCACCTTGGAAATCTCTTAAGCTATAGCCACCAAAAATTCATATAATCTGATTGACAGAGAGAGAAGACGACAGGGGGTTTCAACAGAAGGGAACCCATCAAAACAACTAGAATACATCAACATCCTCGTGTGGTAGAAATTTTTACAAGGAATCAATGGTTGGGATTCTTTGAGCTACTTAGGGGATATGATGATGATATAGCTAGGTAATTTGAAATGTCGCTCATACCTCTAGCTAGAGTCAGTTCCACTGTTATAGTGAGGGGATTATCAGTAACAATTACCTCTAAAAGTATTAGAAGGATCACTACACTTCATCTAGGTTTACAATGGATAAAAGAGGATAAAGCTAGTAGCACTCTGACCAAGAAGAACTTTTTCTTGGAAAGAGAGGAACCAATTGAGGAAAAAAATGAGATTAGAAGGGGAGCATTCCATATCCTTGGGATGAAGTAAGCTATCAATTCTCAAGTATATTTCTTGTGAGGGTAGGCTCAATATAGTCTATGGTTACCATTTTAGACTCCTCCATGAGCTGAGATTTGGAGAAGAGTTACCTTCTCATAGAATACTTAGTTTGCCCTACTTTTTTCTACAATCAATAATAGACATGAGAATCAAAGTACAAGAAGGGAAGCATAAATAACCGACACATCATGGACTGATCAATCTCATACTAGAATATGCCGTAAGCAACTTAAGAATCCCTATTATGTGGTCAAAACTTGCAGACATGAACATAGAAGATGTAATTCAAGCCATTGAGTATGAAAGAGACCCTACTTCTAGTGGTTAATAAGAGGAGGAAGATCCTGAAGAAGAGGAAGAAGAGTCTGAAGAAGAGAAAGAAGAGCCTGAAGAAGAGGAAGAATAGTCTGAAGAAGAGAAAGAAGAGCCTAAAGAAGAGGAATAAGAGCCTGAAGAAGAGGAGCATGGAGAAGAAGAAGAAGAACCAAAGGAAGAAGAGGAGGCATAAATAAATGAGACAGAGGATGAAAAAGATAGTAGGGGAGAAGCAAAAAAGGATGGATCAAGTCATGAAATACATAGTAAGGAAGGAGAGGAATCCCCAAGAGTGTCTCCTGAGCCTACAGAGAAGGAGGTAGTTGCTACCTTGACTACTCTAAGTACACCTATAAAATCAACAGGAAAGAGGCAGAGGAAAACTCCCCTATACTTCAGAACAAGGAAGAGCACTAGGATAAAACAAGGGAGACCTCAAACACCTACCAAGACTCCTATAATCATTGAAGACTCACCAAGAGAACAAGAAAAGTTAGTCCCTCTAGGAATAAGAGGTGAAGGGGGCACATCACAACAAGCTTCCCCTAGGTCACCAATCACCGATATTAGGAGGCTTGTCACCAAGTCAACCTCAGAAAAACAAATTAAATAAAATTTGACCCCTTTTCAAAAAGGGAAATGCCTCCTATAGGAAACACAGATAGACCTCTAGGAAGCACAGACAATCCTAAAGGAATCTCTATCAAAACTACAGGAAACACAAAAACAGTAGAAAGAAGGACATCAAAGACAAAGGGAGGGAAAGGAAACAGAAACACAAGCATAGGGAGAGATAGATACTTCAAAGACAGTAAAGGGAGAGTCCCAAGAGCTGTAGGAACCTAGCCCACATCCAAATCTCAGTTCCTATTACAGATTCATTGAGGGAGGTAGTAATACCACAAAAATTTACCATCCCTCTATTCTTTGAGCTTGAAAATGAGAGAGCAAGGACACATCACTGGATGAAAATTGCTAAATCAAAAAGTCTAGAGGATATGGGTCATATGGAGGAGAAGCTACTAGAGTTGGGAAAAGAGTTGAGTAGGATAAGAGACAAGGAAAGAGTGATGAAATCTCAGCTAGAGGCTGAGAACACATGGCTGAGGAGGAAAGTACAGGAAATAGAGAGCTAATTGGAAACTATGGCAAGTATCTCCATGGAGACACTTCAGTGAAGGATGCTTGAAAAATCATATTCCTTATACCTCAATGAAAAATGGCTGCAGTTTCAGATAAAAACCCGCACAACGAGGGACTATGCCTTTCCAAGAATATTGGCAGTTCATTAACCTTTGTGACAAAGGCACCCTGGAGGATAGTGCCAAGATATTTGAATTCTACTTACATAACTTGGCCTTAACATACTTGAATGTGTGGAACCCCAATCCAAAGTTGGGAGACTTACAGCTGATGGCCTTGGCACCATGGATGAGTCATGAGGAGGACATGGCTAAGGAAGTAAAAAGGGTATTAGAAAGAGAAGAAACAGAGCGCCTTTACATCAGAGCAGAATAGAGAAATTTTATCGCTATCATTAGCATCCATAAACTCATCGCCAATGATCCCCAGCTTGCACCAAGATACCTAGATACACAAGAGAAAGCAGTCACTCATTTTGAGGACACTTTTAGATTGTTAGGGAATGAAAGCCATCAAGCTAGATAAAGGATATGGAACACCTTACCCTACGACCTAAATATCAGGGAGTATCATTCCCCTGAAAGAATGAGGGATGCACTAGAAAGGATCCCACTATATAAGAAGGCATTGCAGAGACTCAAGGTCAACTGGATTGGCTTGAAACTCAGTCCACCATTTCGCTTGGGTATGTTAGAAGGGAGAAAGGAAGAAGAAGAAAGAAAGTAGTGTGAGGAAATAGAGAAGCATGTCAGATTTTATCCAGAGGAGGAGGATACAACAACAAAAGCCTGGAATGTCAGAGAGACCACCAAAGAAATGAAAGACATGGACATCGATTGAGTTGCTCAGAGGATGAGAAACACTTTTAGTAGGGGGGTGATGATGAGGCTTATCAATGGGTAAGTTATATGGACCTTAATGCCACTCTCCAACTTATTAAAATCAACTTTTATCACATTTCTTTAAATGTTTCATTATATTTTGCTTAATGAGAAGGGTAAATATGAGATGTCATGTCTTGTGGTCTAATGTTCATTGATTATAGGTTTTGGAGAAAATTTTGGCTAATTAAGGTGCAGGAACTTGAAGTAGGAAACCAAGAGGGATTTTAGGAGATGGGATCTCCCTCCTTAACTCCTTACTCACTCGAAGATTCATCCACCTGATCTCATCAGCTCAGAGTTATAAGCAGTCGAGCCATTAATATCATTGGAAGCCAAGCCAGTGATAGTTGAAGACCAATTGATCTCGAGTTTGGGAGCCAAAACTCCCTAAATTTAAGGAAGTTGTTGGTAGCTTCAGTGGTATAAATAATATGGCCTATAGCGTCATTAGGATTCGAATTTTTTTTGTAGCGAAGAGGAATTTTCGAGCTAAGACATTGCGATTGATGAATCTTATGTATTTTTTATATTTTAAAGAAAATGAGAAGCATTCCCTTGATCCATCACTGATTTACTCAGAGGGCTGAAGGTCTTGGGTTAGGGCCCAACCCTAGCAATAAAGGTTCCTCTTTTTATACATGTATGCTTAGATTACATTAATAGTTAGTTGTTGAAGTGATTTTGGTTTTGTTAATTTGCAAGTATTTGGATAATTAATCAGTTTTCTTCCATTTCTGGATAGTTAGATCAGTGGTATCATAATGACAAAAGACTCTCCAGAAAAGAGTGTGATAGTGGCTTTCACCTCATCTCCCTTATGGGATAATGACTTAAGGGTTCCATTCACACAGCCAAAAAACACATTTGTTGCTTTACTGCATGATCTAGGGTTTCTTGATGAGTAGGTCATTGTCTTTGAGTTCCTTAGGATTATTTTCAATTTTCATTTTGATCTCTTAAGTTTTGTTATTGTTTCCAAGCACTTCCATTCATGAACTTAGCCATTAGCTAATAATAACTTTGTTTTCCTCCATTCAAAGAATCTCTTCCATGTGTAGATGAAATTGTGCATAAATGAAGACCAAACTCTATGTTGTTGCAGGAGCTTATAATTTGTAGGGAGACCTCATCTCATTTGCCTCATCCAAATCCTATCCACCCATGCTGCCAAAGCCCACTAAACCCTAAATCTGAGTTCTTGTTTTATAAGCAAAATTGCCAATTCCATTGAGCAAATCCAACCATCTTGAAGCATGTGACTGAGATTTGGATAGTGTTCACCTCCTTCATGCCTTATTTCTCCATCAGATACCTTTCTAACACTTCATTCTACCTTTCCTCCCATCAGTTAAGCTTTTGACGTGTTTCCTGTAGTAAAACAGGGTATATTGTAGTAGAACTAGGACATCCTGTAGTAGTACTATAGGAAACCCTATAGTAGGATGTTTTAAGCCTGAATTTAGAAAAGTTGTCATCTGAGCTTGGATTAGGTCTCTCCCTGACTTCCATACCCTTGAGACAAATCCATACCTCTTCTTCCATACATGTCTCCCATGCAAAAGAATAAGTGAAGATTAGCATTTGCATTCATAAAATTAAAACATCAAAAAAGGTCTTTTTCTATAATTCCTAAATAAGCACATGCATGCAACAGTCATAATAATTCTTCGATCAGATTCCATACTAAGTTAATCTAGATCATCACAGGTTATAAACAAGGTTAAGCTAGGTTTCTTTTCCAAGAAAAATGTGTCAATGAGTAGCTAGAGGATTTCATGTCACTTTACAAGCATCTTCCAATTCAATCTTTCATTCCTTAAAGTAGGAAGCATTCCTTTTCTTTCATTAAGGATAATTTTTCTTTCTCCATTTGGTAGTCATACTTCTTCTAGTCAATAGAAGACTGGTTTGAGAAACCCTCGTGGTCTATCGCCCCAGTTGAAAAGTGACAAGAGCATACCGTTACATCTACTGTGTATACAACATTGTCCCCTCCAAGTTTGTACGAACCCTGGGTTAATGAAGTAAAGTTGGTAGCCTTAGGAGTTGCAACATTCTTGCTGTAATACTGGTGCTCATCAATGGAACTTACAATTTTTTCTCCAATTAATTATTCATTAAACCATGCATAAATGAAACACATAAAGAGAGATCAGAGCATTGAACACAAACCAAAAAACCATGAAAACGTTCAACACTAGGGACACAAGTATTTATAGTGAAAAACTCTCCTCCAGGCAAAAAAACACCCTTGTTGTTACGCTACTCACAATATTTTATTATGTTAATAAAATTATTTACATAGAGATTCAGTTGGCTACTATCAAATGGAGATCTCTTTCCCACATGGATCTATGGACAACCATCCGCTAAATTCCACCACGACCAACAATTCTTATCTAGTTACTCCTGAACTATCATACGACTCTATAGACTCTTATATATTGGAAGCCACCATGGAAAACAAGTCTCACCCAATTTATTTTGAACTATCCAACCACCATTGGATGAAAAAAATTGCTCCCTGTATTGATTTCACCAAAGTCATCCAACTCCACTCCTCTATGTGGTTCTCAATTCATACATTTTCATACTGGAACCGAGAACTGCTCAACATGAACACCACACCAACATTCTCTTCAAGGCATTTAAACGAAAGCTCCAAAATAAAATGAATCAATACAAACACTGCATAAAATGCTCTGATGAATGCACCATCAAAATAAACCTCTCGACAATAGAAAAACTGCACATAAAACAATTGCTTCACATAAACAACAAATTGGAGAATGTATAAGTTGTGACCAAACACCAAATGAATCTCCAATTAAAATCTACTTCATCTCCTCTCTCATTGCACAAAATGTTGGCTAAAACATGCTCCTACTACCTACTTCTACACTTGCAATCTGCTTTAGAAAATCTATAACAACCCTCACACAACTTGTACACACTTTATTGCACTCTCAATCTCACTCAACACATAACTCATCCAACAACAAAAAAAATCAACTCAATACTCACACACAAATATATAGCAAATTATCCTCATCAATCTTGAATCCAATACCAAGGGAAAATACTAAGGTAATACCAATACCAAGTGTAAATACTAGGCGAGCCAAAATACCAAGTCCAAATACCATGGTAATATTTTACTTGTGCAATACCAAGGGAAAATACCATGGTAAGATTTTACCCACACAATACCAAGAGCAAATAGCATGGTAGTATTTTACTCATGCAATACCAAGGGCAAATACCATGCTAATATTTTACTCACGCAATACCAAGGGAAAATACCATGGCAATATTTTACTCATGCAATATCAAGGGAAAGTACCATGGTAATATTTTACTCATGCTCAATCAAATACCAAGGTAAACCATTTAGCTACCATACCAAATACCATGGAAAACATCCTTGGTAACACTGTATAACCAAAAAATCATATGCATAATAAATCCATAGCCAACCACCTCCAACACTTGTAGCAACATCGTCAAACCATTAAACAGTCTCCAACACATACAAAAACATCTCCAACACCTGCAGTAGCAACACCAAGTCATCCAACTTCCTGTAACACCTATAGAGGAACCTCCAATACTTGTAGCACTATCAACCTATAACAAGCCATCATAAACATGCCCTGAAACCATTTCTACTCAGCCTCCAAATCCTACACTATTTCTTGCACTAAGTCATACCACAACCAAGTTGACATCAATGCCAACCAACAAGACCAACAAGCTGACCACTGTTGCAACCCAACACTCATCACACTCATCATGAGGAGGACTAACAACATCAATAGATTGACATAAGACATATGACAATCAATGCCATGACCGTGTTGACATCAATGGCAATGCTACAATGCCAACAAGTAGTTATTATTTTCTTGGGTTCTTGATGGGTTCTACTTACCTACATTGGAAGAGCATTATATGAGAAGAAAACTCTAAGCACTATTTAGTAGAAAAATGAATTGTCCTTCTTATGTTGTATGGGGAATGGATGAGGATGTCATGACTTTGATGATTGGACGAGCTTCTTAGAGTGTTGAGTTGTGAACAAATTGGTTGTGCTTGAAAAGAATTGGATTGGATTAAGTGAGCTACAATTTTATAACTAGTTTCTTTAAGGTGAGTGGCAGCTACACTAAATTTTGGTCAACATTTCTCCCAACCACCCAAACTAAATCCAATTGAAAAATGTGTGTGTGTGTGGCTCAAAGGTATTAGTCAATTAGATTTAATTTGGGTTGTTTAGGAGAAATGTTGTTATCCTCCACACTTGGTTTCAATTACTACACGTAACATGTTAAACTCATAATGAATATTTCTTGTAATGACTTCCAACCTTGTTATTCAATTGGGTTTACCTCGGGTGGTTGGGAGCAACTATTGTTATCCTCTCCAACTAGGTTCAATTCTTGCAAGTGACATGTTGAGTATTATTGTTATATGACTTTGAGCCCTATGAAATATCTTATACTTATGAAAGAAGATGTTACAACTAACTTATATATTTTACTCAATCTTGGAAGATTATGTAATTATGTAAATGTAATTATGTAATTGTGCAGACTTCATCCAAATACCATAAATTTTATTATTTAATTTAATTAACCATACATAATTAGATTAAAAATTGTGCAATCTATATTTTAAATTCAAGACTTTTCATATTGAAAAATAGAAAACATATATCTATGAGATATATATATTTTTTAATTATTAATATACATATTATTTTATCATTATTTTCACTTACTCAATTAGAATCTCAAGTAATTTCATTTTGCCTATTTTAGTGATGCTTATTTGAAAAAAAAATAAAAAGAAGTGACTTTTCTCAGATTTTTTTGTCGGAATAATATTTGTAGCCATATGAGACGCTCCTTTTGAATTATAATTTTGTGAGCTCAAATATACAGTGGTTTCATAATATACACAACCGAAATCCCATAATCATAATATTTTGACCGCTCTTATATCTCATTTCTGTACCACAAAAGATATATGCATCTAAACAATTTTATGATGATCCAGTCTGAATGTTCATTGTTTTATGTAATATTGTCGTGTGTTAGATATTATGACACTTCGATTTCTTCATGTGACACATCTATCCCTACCCATACTACCTGTACCCACCCATCCATTGAAGTATCAAAAAAACCAATTTATGAAGTGGCAACCACTGTGCCAACACCATGGGAGCCTTGCACTCACTACTTATAGATGTGGAAAAATTGGAAAGAATCTTATTCTCAAGCAAGAAAGTGAGCTACACCAGTACATCAATAAAAAAAATTGGAATTCTTAACTATGAATACACTTAGACATGCACCCATCCACCCATCCACAATAAGTTGCTCTCTGCTCTATCTTATATGACTATTTATGCATCTAATATGCTTAAAGAATTATATGGAAAACATGCATGCAAGCATTTTCTAATGAATGAATATAGGCAGATCAGCCTTGTAAATGGAGACGGTGACAGTGGATGGTAGTGATAGTGGATCGACACTGCACTTGTGCTCTTCAGTCTCCAATTCCTCTGGATGGCTTCTCAGGTAAGTGAAGAAATCAGAAGCTCCAGTAAATTCTTCTGTACTATTGTTAGCCACAATGCCTGTCCCTTTTCCCAGCATTCCTCTGTCCTTCAGCAGCAGAAAGTCTGACAAATAACACTGATTGGAGTGATCCATGAATATGAACTCAAAGTATGGAACTCTCTCTTCTTCTAAAATTTCATCCAGTTCCTCCAAATTGCTACCCAGTGTTCCTTCCATTACCTTCACCTTTGATGACAGACCTGCCACCAAATTAAAATAAAATATATCAATTCAGCATCTATTGCAATGCATAATCACTCATATACTGCTGTGCAATAATCACTTCTACATTGCTATCTAAGGGAAACATGGCCTAGAGAAGGCTTTATATTGATTTATTTTAATTTCACAAAGCATTACATGAATGCCTTTGTGATGAGTTTGAAATCAAATAAGTTTGGGTAAACCTTAACAACTGCTGTGCTCTAGGGTTATAGACTGTAAGTAGTGAGTGCAAGCCTCCCATGTCATGGTGAAAAGGTGATTAATTATGCCGAATTTATTGTAACTTGTTTTATGTTGGCTATTATTTAATCAGTGTTAACTTATTGACCAATCCAAATTACGCCCATATAGAAGACATATTTGAAGGGAAATTTTAAATTTCACAGAGATTTGTGTTATCTGATCCATTAACTTTCACTAAATTCTACCAGATAATTCATTGTATTGCTTGTAATTCATGTCAATAACACTATGTTGTTTTAATTTATTCAAACATTGATTCAGCTAATGTGAAAGAGCTCTCACAATAAATTGTTCACTGAGGAAAATTGGTAAAAGCCATGGACTTTCATTGCTAAGATCCATATTCAGATTTCATGCCCTAGGTGACCTTCCAAACCTGACTATTTGATAAGAGGCATAATGCATTTACAGTCACATAAAATACCAGGGAAATTGCTAAATCTAAATACAGTAGAGCATAGGAATAACGATAAAGTGAAATTATACCAAATCCCAAATGATGGGCAACTGCTATATTTAAATCCAATAGAGCAAGAGGAATATGGACAAAGAAAGATTATGTTAAATCCCTTGTTGTATCTAATAAAAAATTTCCCATCAATGTCCTCTTAAAAATAAAATTTCAACAATTTAATTACTTGATTATTAAATTAGCATGATCCCGTAACAAACATATATATGAACCAGATGAAAATAAACCAATCTCAAATTTGAATTTTTCATCAGAGTGCAAAATGGACTTTGCATAAATCAAACTGTAAGACCTATGTGAATGAGGGCCATTTAAGGATCAACCTATCAGCCTTTCTAATTATTTTGTTGTAGGAGGAACTTAATTGATAATCCTTGACCTTCTAGGATTTTATCCTAAGATGGTCATTCAGGACAAAAGGAAGACACTCATTCAGTACTAAAGGGTTGACTGGGACTACCAATCTCAGCGTCTTTTACTCTCATCTAAGAGTCCGAGCAACATGACCCTTGGAAAGTAACACCTATTTGAACTAGGGCCATTTAAGAACCAACACCTTTAATTATTTTGTAACAGAGCATCTTAATTGATAAGCATGAAAGAGTTTTTTTGGGGTTATGTTTTCCATTAAGATTCTTGTTTTCTGCATGTGATTCATAAAATTTCATGTATACTGCCTCTCGACCTATGTCTAAACCTCTGAAATAACAAAGTGTATGACTTCTAATTACAATTGTGTAGGATTCTCAGATCTTGGCACACTCATCCTGGCCTGAAAGGTCCTCAACATAACCATATTCATGTCTAAAAACGAAACAAAGAAGTTACTCTTACCTGCATGTTCAATCATTGCTCTGGCAACACTACAATTCTGTGGATTCTTTTCTATAGAGACCAACTTGCTGTCTGGCTTTGTCATCTTGGAGGCAATTCTTATGGCAGAATAGCCACAGTAAGTTCCAAGCTCTAAGACCACTTTGGGATCAAATTTCTGCACTGCACCATCCAGCACAGAGCTCTTCTCCTTGCCTAAATTCATCAGCCAAGATTGCTGAGCATGACTCTCAATGGCACTCAGCACAGACTCTGCATTTCCCTTCTCTGAATTTTTCAGAACATAGTTTAGCAGGACTGCCTCTCTGCCATCCGGGGATTGGCTTGGCAGCCTTGCCCTTTTGCTACACAGAAGTGCAAAGAATGACCAGAACCTTGACATGATTTGTGGGAACGCTATTCTAACGCTTCTCATGAATCCCATTCTCAAACAATTATATAGCAACACTATATATCTCGAAACCTTCGAAAGTTGATGAGTAATTGCAATAGATGCTGGTAGAAATATATAATATACATCTTGGGATTTGTCACTTGAAAAATATATAGTTCTGTGTACTGTTTTTTTTTATATTGATTTGATTGTTGTTGAAAAAGAGAATATTTTATTTGTAGGAACAAGTTATTCTCTTCAGCCTGAACTTTTTTCTTTTTGGACTTTTAAGGCCGACCGAGGAGTCTTGTTGTCCTCGGCAAACCAGATTTAATTCTTTAGAATAAAAATTGTCCCTTGGTTGTTGTTAGGTACTTGTACAATGTATTGAGGATGCAAGTATGTAACAGTGTCAAACTAGTTTGAATTTAGTATGAAAATAGTTTTGGTGAATTTCAGCTCAACGGTTAAAGCAACTAGTGGTAGTGGTACTTACAGGTAAAGTGGACATCATGCCCTACCGGGAGAATGATTGAATTACACTCCTGTTGTAATGCAAAATTTGAATTTGGGACAATATCAATCCATTCCAGTAGCCCACCTCCAGCCTTTTAATGTCAAAAGTGAAAGGGCTATTCAGTGTAAGAGGCACGTCAAGAATCAATTCTATTTGGCTCCATCAATTGTCAAGACCGCTTACTGTACCTACTTTGAGCACACAGATACTAGTAGGATTATTTTCTTCAATAATTCTGGAAGGTTTAAGCAGTCGATTTCATGATATTTTGTTTACAAGGTTGATTTCTTAAAAGATAACTTGAATTATTTAATATTTATCAGGATGGGAATAAAGACCCACATTTGTACATGGAATATTAATGGTTTAATTTGCTTTGATTTGGGTAGATATCTTTGATGGGTTTATTTTTGTTTTAGAGACTTGGGGGTTGCTAAAAAGTAAGGAAATATATGCCATACATCCTATAAACACTTTGTGTGAAGCTTATGATAATTGAAGCTTATGATAATTGATGGAATATTTTTATCTGAATCAAATATTTTATGTGTTAATTTAGTTGAGCTTATAATTGTATGTGTAACGTAAAGTAAAGGTTATTTTCATTGTGTTTAGATTAACATTATTTTTTTTTATTAATTTTAAAATACAATAATCAAGTTTTTAATAAAAGATCGAAAGGTTATGAATAAATAAATTTGAGCAATTTCAAAAATGTTTAAGGATGAATGAAGTGGAGATATGGTGGACATTAATGTGTTCTTCTAGTTCAAAGTAATTAATTTGGAAGATAATTATCCAAGGGCATAAGAATCTAATTTAGGAGAGCAAAGAAGCTCAATGGATTTGTCAATAAAAGAAAATCTTCAAGAGTTGGAAAAGATAGGCAATAAACTTTTGGACAAAGCTTGTTTCAACTATGAATATTGAGATTGGCTTGTATGAGAAAGTTAGGAAAGAAAATCACTTTTCATTTTTATATTGATTGAAATTTTGAAAAATCAATCAAAATAAAAGATGGTGGTGGCACTTCTAAACAAAATATGTAGTGAAGTGACTTAATAAACCACATCTTATGCTATACTAGTTTCAATCAATTTGAAATGTGAAACTTGACATAAATATATTGAGTATGGGCCTTGGGAAGTGCTTGAAAACTTCCATTAGATAACTAGTATGTTGCAAGTGTTTAAATTCATTGACATTGAAAAATGCATATGAAGATAAATGATAAAGTGTCATATTTAATGTAAGATAAATCACATTATGGATCAATCAAATAGAGATTGAAGCAACTCTTACAAGATTTTCATCACTTGATATTCTCCAGTAACTGTTGGGCCTCTATTTTGACACAGTTTTAGACACCTTTTTCCCCATTATTACCTACATTCTACCTAGTTCTTATCATTATAACCTCTACTATGTACATCCTTGGACAACGACCATAACCGTGAGCATGAAAAGGTAAAACATAATTATTTTGTGCATTTCCTTTGTCTTCAATGTTTTAAGGAGACTTAAATAAGATTTTGATAATAATGGTGAATGTAGAGGACCAGTGCCTATGTTTCTTGTTTGCTTAGTTCGGTTCTTATTCCTACCTCATAGTTTGTCATATGTCCAGAAGTCATTGTGAGAATCGAGCACATGTGTTTTGTAGAGTAGAAGCCCAAGATGGTTTTATGTTGTTTTATTTTTGCTCAAGTCCTCAAGAAGAAACATGAAGCTACGATAAAAGATCTGGTCAAACCTTTCTTTAAACACGACAAATCCCTTCTCATAAACAATAAAGAACTTTCCCAACTCATCAGCGGTTTGAGGTCTTCAATCTCATTCCTATGAATGAGATTGAATGAGACATATTTGGGAGTTCCATGATTTGTTGGACAATGAGATCTTTAGATTTAAGTATGGAAGCATATTTGGTGACTTTTATTCCATGGAACGAGATAGGCCAGTTCTTGTGAGACAAAGGAGTCATATTCAATAGCAACCAATGTGGGGCCTTATGGTTTGTGCTCGTTTTGTTTATGAATACATAACTCATTATTTCAATACAAGCCAAGGATGCTCTTTCCAATTCTATAGGGATTAAGATCAGGATTATAACCTTAAAATGTGTGTAACTATTTGATCTTTGATCCATGAGATCAAAGACATTGATCTTATCCATAGTTAAAGGATCTTCTTATAAATGTATATATCAAACCTTGTAATATGATAGAGAGGACAAAGGAGGGGATATTATTAGTGTATGTATGTAACCATCTTTTCTTAATATAATGATACTTTGATTTCTATCATCCTATCGTTTTGTAGATGATAAATTTGTAGGATTTTATCATATATCCTATCATTAAGGATATTTGTTAAACCATTATTTTGTTCATGTGCCAACATATGGTAATAGGTGACTTAATGAGTTATTCATCTGAGTAGAATGTAGAATGGAAACATAGTGCCAATGAGGCAAATGGACCTTAAGGGCCATGGTTGCATTTCCCTCACTGGAACTGACTAAGCCTCATTTACTATTCAAGTTTGAGAAGTAATTATTTCTTTGAAGTATTATGCAAGTATGATTTTTAGTGTTTCTAGTTGTTATGCTTTCCAGATAGGGTAGGCTTTAATCATATACATATTGCCTTTGTACCTTATAGTTCTATGAGCCCTTGTGTTGATGATTAATGTTTGAGGTTTATACATATAAATAGCTCAACATTTTGGCATTGTTGCTGAGGAAGGTGGTAAATGGATTAGTGGATAGGTATATAGCTCATCTTTTTACTTTACACATCTTGAGGGAGGAGAAATGTAAGATGCAAAGATTGTAAAAATTCTTGTAAATTCAAACTGCTAATTGTAATTTACTAAAACAATAGACTTGAATCTACTTTGCTCATCAGTGGAAACAATTAAACAATCTCTAAATCATGAAACATACAAGAGAAAGAATTCAATCAACACATTACACAATGATCTCCTAGGGAAAGCCACAACTAAAAACCCCTACTATTTGTATATTGAATTAGTCAAAAAATATGAGAAGATTACAATGATTTTCTCAAGCCTGAGCAACCTCTACACTATCTCTATTTGTCTCACTACTTCCTAGACAAGCCCAAACCAATACTTAACCAATTTGCTGCTTTCCTAAGTCCTTATTTCTTTGTGTTGTTTCCTTGGGAATTAGCCCCCTATTAATTAGGTAAATTCCTCAATTGGAATTGTGCAATCCTCATAGGCCTTCCTCTGACTACTTGCACCACCTATACAATTTGGATGATTATAAAACTGATAATACATTATCCCTGAACTCTAATCTCAATAGGGTAACGCTTAGATCTTACATGCATTAGTTATTTATCAGTGAAATATTAGTTAATTGGTTGAACACATGAAGCAACACCCCACTATATGACCTCCTACAAGTTCCTCCATCAATTGGAACTAGTTTAACTGACTTTAACTCAGTTAAACTAAATTAATTAATTACAACTCAAAATAAACTCAACCAAGGCTCCTATAATGTAGGAGACACTCTACATGACTCTAGTTAGACCCTCAACTCGAATTAACTAAGCTAACTAAGTCAAATTAACTTAGTTAACTTGTACAAGTTGTCTTGTGATGTGGAATTACAATTTTTCTCCTAATTTAATTCAAGGAGAAAATTAAATTAGGATTTTCTTGTTGCATTTTCAACATTCCCTCTCAACAAGAAATGGATCATCAGATACCACTATCCTGCCTCTATGGAACTCAAATTTGGCTCTTGACAGTTCCTTAGTCAAGATGTTTGCATCATGTTCCTTTGTAGGACTGTACTCCAACAACATGATTCTCCTTTACACACAATCTCATAGATGGTGATATCAGATGTCGATATGCTTAGACCGATCATGAAAAACTAGATTCTCGTAGAGTTGGATACAACTCTAATTGTCTTAGTAAATCACTGTAGGATCCATTTGTTGACCAAATAACCAAAAAAGGATCTTCCTCATCTAGTTAGCCTCACAAGCTGGTTGACTAGCATCCATATGCTATGCTTCTACCGAATTGAGTGCAACTGATCTCTGCTTCATGTTGCACCAAGAAACTCCTCCTGACCCAATAATGAATATTCCCCTTGATGTTCTCTTCCTGTCGAATGGACTCCCTGCCAAATCTACATCTGTGAAGCCTTGAAGCTTCACTCTCTCTGTTTGTTTGTACCAAAGAACAAACTGAGTGGTGCCTTTGAGGTATCTCAACACATGTTTAGTTGTATTCTAATAGAGTTTGGTTGGCTTATCCATTGCTTGACTGAGCTGGTTAACTACAAAACATATGTATGGTAATGTTTTCACTAAATACATAAGTGAACCCACAAGTTTCCTATAAATAGTAGCCTCCACTACTTCACATGAAGTAGCATCTTCCTTCCTCCAATTTCTTGCTAAAGGAGTCTCCATGGGTTTTCCTCTCACCATGTGGAACTTCTTCAGTATCTCATTGGCATACTTTCCCTAAAGGACAAATAGTTTCTCATCTCCTTTCCATACTTCCATACCAAGGAAATAATGCATGAGCCCCAGGTCCTTCATCTCGGATTCTATTACAAGATCCTATTTGCAATATTTGACCAACTTCTCATAACCTATTAGAATTAAATCATTGATATATCATATTATAATCAATAATTTACCTTAAACCACAATATGGTAAAGGTTTTCATCTGAACTGGTGAAATAGTTGTCAATCCTCGTGTACCAAGCACGAGGTGCTTGTTTCAATCCATACAACGCTTGCTTGAGTATACACACATGTGAGTCTCTGTTGAAGGTCTCAAATCCTTCCAGCTACTTAATGTACACCTCTTCCTCAATCACTCCATTGACGAATGTTGTCTTCACATCCATCTAATGTATCTTCCATCCCATCTACGCTGAAAGTGCTAGAATAGATATGATTGAAGAGTACCTTTATACTGGAGCAAAGGTCTCCTCGTAATCAATTCGCACCACCTGAGAGAACCCTCTGGCCACAAATATGGCCTTGTGTTTCTCCACACTCGCATCCTCTGCTTGCTTTACCTTGTAAATCCATCTGGAACTCGCCATTGACTTTTATGTTGGTCTTGACACCACTTCCTAAACATTGTTTCTGATAATGGAGTCATACTCCTCTACCATGGCATCAACCCATACTGGTTGATGCACTAATTCCTTGAATGAGGATGACTCAATCTCTGCACTCTCGCTCATCAGAACCATGTAACCAGTGTATCGATCTAGTGACCTCCTCTGTTTGTGCTGTGATGTGGGTGCTCTTGCATTCTCTCTAGCATCATGTATCAATTTTTTAGCCTCTCTCGTGTGCTTCCTTCCATCTATGGAAGTCTATGCATGAGTGGCTGCTTACCCTCGCTACTCCTCTGCATGTGGCTTCTCCACATCATCCTGTGGTTCTTCCTTTAGAGCTAAAAGCTCCTCATCTACATGTAGCTTAAGCTCCCTCTCAAGGGAACATCTCATGGCCTTCTCTTAGTCGAACTTCACATCTCCACAAACCATTTTCATCCTGAGAGATGGAAGGTACACCTGATATTTGTGAGGTGTATCAGTGTACCCCACAAATATGCCCAACTTAGTTGTTGGCTCTAGCTTTTTCCTTACATCCTTGGTAACATGACAGTAAACTGATGAACCAAATATCCTAAGGTGTGTCGCATCTAGTTTCTTACCTAAAAAGACTTCTTCTAGTGTACGCATCCCGAGAATTCGATGAGGAATCTTGTTATGCATATATACAACTGTGTTGCATGCTTCATCCCAAAAGTGAAACGATGAGCCCTGTTCAGGTAACATCTCCCATGCATCTCCCACCATACTTTTGTTCTTCCTTTCATCCACACCACTTTTTTGTGGGTTATGGGGCGCTATTAATTCCCGTCAAAATTCCTTCTAATGCACAAAATTTCTTGAATTCATTCAACACATATTCTCCATCGTTATCGCTCCTATGAGCCTTCACTTTCCTGCTAGTTTATTTCTCAACAAGTGCTTTAAATTCACAAAATTTTGAGAACATCTGATATTTCTTCTGCATGAAGAAAATCCACCACTTACGTGATAAATCATCTGCAAATATTACATAATGCTTGTGCTTGGTCATGGAGGCTGTCGAGAATGGTCCATACACATCTAAGTGAACTCTTTCAAGGATCGCTTGTGCTCGACTGTCCTTATCATGAAAGGTGGATTTGGTGTACTTCCCCAATGTACACCCTTTGCATGTATCTCTTTTCTCTAGTGTACCCTTGGGAAGTCGTATATAAATTTGATGCATGATATTCAAAGCTCTATGGTGTAAGTGACCCAATATTCTATGCCAAAATTCACCGATGTCTCAGCTCTGCACCTTCTCTGCTTTTGTGCTCAAAGTAGCACAATCTTCTACGTCCAATTTGTAGAGGTTATTCACCCACGATCTGATTCACTTGTCTTGAGGTTGTGTGATGAAGGAAAGCCTTTCCTTTCCTAAATATCACATCGTAGCCATAGTCCTCCAACATATGAACTGAAACCAAATTTTTCTTCAAACTTGCAACATACATGACATCTTTTAATGTGAAAGTAGAAATATACTCGCTTTGAAAAGTAACACTACCAATGTATCACGTTATAACTTCCATCATCTCCCATTTCGATGTGCATCTAAAGGTCCTTCTCCTCCATGTCACTGAAGAATTCTTTGTTATCGTTCATATGGGATGAGGCTCCACTATCCAGATACCACACACTACCCATCACTGATGTCACCATGAAAGAAATGAGGGTGAAATCCAACTCAAATTGTGAAGAAAGAGCTTCACCTTTCGCTCCTCCTAAGGGCTTCTTGTCAGCATTATTGTGTTGACACTCCATAGCATAGTGTCCCAACTCATGATAATGAAAACATTTAAACTTTGACAAGTAATTCTTCTTGTCACCCTGACTGGAATCTGATTTGGAATAGGATGAATTCCATTTCCCGTTCTTTGCCTTTCCATCCAAGGCACAGTTCTCCTCATCATCATGCTTGGATGAGGATCCATCTCTAGCGTTTCACCGAATCTCTTCTTGCACCAAGTCAGACCATAAACACTCCCACTCGGGTAGCTTCTCCCTCCCATTTATTGAATCTTGGTAGCTGTGCCAGCTCTTGGGAAGGCCTAGAAGTGCTAGGTTGACCAGATCATCTTCATCAATTATAACACCAACATTTCCAAGATCATCCTGACATTGGGTGAACTTGGTCAAGTACTTTGGTATTGTGTCCTCCTTCTCCATCTTTATTTTCCTGAGCTTGTCCTTCAGTGCCAAATTCCTGTGGCCACTGTTGTTCTAAAATAGGTCTGTTAAGGCCTTCCACATTGCATATGGAGTCTCCTTCTCATGGAGGATCGAGACAATATGATCTCGAAATCCTTCTAGTATGATTCTTCTTTCCTTTGCAACACATTTTCTCCACTCTTCCAGATCTTGAGCATCAGTTGTTGGAGGCTTAGGAATATCAGTGCCTATGAATCCTTTCAGCCTGATGTCTTCCAAAATTGCCTCCATCATTTCCTTCCAAATGTAGGTTTAACCCCATACAGAAATTACCTGCATACAAATTCTAAAACATGGAAAATAAACAATGTGAGAGCACAACACATAAAACACATATACACAGAGATTTTCCCCTAGATCCCAAAACCGAGACTACTAACTTGATTTTTCATTATGTTCCTTTCAATGTTACAATACATATTTATACATGCCGAAGTATCCAATACCATGGAACGAAAACCATCGCGTCAAAAACCATGGACCGAAAACCATCGCGTCCAAAACCATGGACCGAAAACCATCGCGTCCAAAACCATGTGTTACACTGAATTTTGTCACCCTGACTATCTGCAGTATGTGGCCTCATCAATAGCCACATTGTCCTCTTTGTCAAAGCCCCATACCTCTGCTCTTCATGTCAAAACCTCAAAGAGAGAGAAAGTCACTTAAAAACATGTTTATCTCTGGGT
>APFE030724922.1:0-82107 GCA_000404065.3 Pinus taeda
CAAGGTCAACTGATTACATCATCTCCCAGAAGTTCTCCACTGAAAACTGCTCATAAATGGTCAAAACTGGACCATTCTGAAAGCTCCATGCAGGGGGTGCGATGCATATCACCTTCCCAATGTACAGGGTGCAATGCATACTATTTTTCTCCTCTGTAGGGTGTGATGGTCGGGAATGGACAAATGGCAGAGACCAAAATGTGAGGTGGAAGATCATGGAATCTTCCAGAAGCTTCCCCTCTGACACTTACCACTCCATTTTCGACCAGGGATGAGTAAGAGATCTTGATTCTCCAAGTGGAAGCAGGAACTATCAGAGAGAGGACACTAATCAAGATCCCAAAGATGACTCACCTCTCTGTAATCATCTATATATGGATCCCTCATCACAGAGATCCAGAGGCTGGAATTTGTATCTTATAGAGAAGTGTTGTTGGTTTTCTGGTGTACATTCATAGTGTTGGGTGATCTAAGCTTTGCTTGAGGTGAAGAAGGGCTTCTAGCTGGAGGATGATGCTGGGTCAGAACATATGGTTGTAATCCTCTTGCTACTTTTCATCTTAATAAAGCTATTCAAGTTTTCCTCCATATTCTTGTGTACTTGTTTATATATGCATTTGTATGGTTAACAGACGTCTGGTCCTGTGTTATTTATGAATATAGATCTTTGTTTCTTCGATAGTAGTATGTTGTTGTGATTCCATAGGTGCTCTTTGAAGCTAGGCAGATGAAGAAGAAGTAGCGAAGCTCTTTCCAGGAGGAGAGGAAATCAAGCGCAAGACTAAGGTTGGTCTTCTTGGTTCTCCTCTTGTCTATTTTCATAAAGGAAAACAAAAGTAGACTTTACTTTTTTGTTTCTAAAATAGCTACCAGTCTTAGTGGGAATAATAGCATCTGAGTGGACACTATTCCTAGTAACAGAGGCTGAAGTGCATAATTCGTGAAGCTCATATGACTTTAACAAATGGAAAACATTGCGAATGGTTTGTAGCATTGCTAACACTGCATTTGAGGAATCCGCTATCGCAGCAGACATTAACGACTCAGGAAGAAGCCTTGCAGATCACGATGAGACTATATGAGACCCCAATGTAGGATCCTAACTTAGGAGTTTAGCAGATCCATGCGCATTTGAAAAACTTATGCCTTGAGATGTAGAGTCTGAAAAAAGATAGGACAACTCGACCACAAGTAAAATGGTGCGTAAAATGTAAGGGTCAAGGTCATGACAAGGACCAAAACCCAGTGTTTGAAAATTACCTCGCAAGAGGAGGACTGATGTTGTTGAGACTGGAAGCACAAGCGGGACATAGCGTGATGCCTGCTTTGTGTTGTGAGATTTTTCAAATAGGAGGGAAACACGCCACGGACAACTGCCATTTGTTACAAAAGTATACACAAAATTCGCAGCAATTGTTTTGTAACTTTTGTAGATCAATGGGACACAATGAGTGCACTTGTAGAGGATGAGTTAATGATGTATATAATTCCCACATATAGATTTTAGGTTGAATCGTGAACCCTAGACCCGAATGCAGGAGTGGTGCGAAGAGAATTTCAGGGGTGCGAACGAGCCCAAGGTGGAGGAGGACCTGGAAGAGGTCACAGACAACTGATATACTATAATTGTGGAGGGATAGGACATTATGCCCATGATTGTATGAACAAAATGCATCCTTCATGTCTGTATTGTACCTTGTTTGATCATGAGACAGAATATTGTCCTACGTTGATAGCTAGGATATGCGACAAGGGAGCGCTACCACCTCCCCCGACTCAAAACCTATAGATGATGAGGCCTGAGCCATACGAGGAAGATCCAAATGTGAACATTGTGCTTCAAAGTGGAATCACGATGGGAGATGATAAAGGAAAAAAACCCAAAGATAGTACTTGGGTTCACAAGGCTTCGACAGAAGAAGTAGAGTTTGATTTGGAGTGCACTAAGGAAACCTTCATGGAAGCTAAGAAGAGCTTAGTTGATGCCTCCAAATCAAGAAGCAGAGATAGACCGAAGCTGGAAATGGACCCATCTATGCTTATGATGTTCCTAGAAACATGCATGAAGCTACTGCATGATAGTAAGGCTGTAAGGTGACTACAAGAACTCATTAACAGATGCGTTGGCACCATGCCAGGAGAACTGCACATAGTCTGGAAGATTGGAAAGGATAGGACAAGGATGAGAAGAGAAATGAGGTTAATGCGCAGACTAGAGAATATGAGATGGACCAAGTAATTTTGGATTTAGGATCAAACACAAACATTCTACCGAAGCAGACATGGAAGCGCATGGGGGAGCCTACGCTGCAGTGGTCTCCTATTCAGCTATGAATGGAGAACCAACATAAGATAATACCTATGGGAAGATTGTAAGGAATCACCGTGGATATTGAGGGAGCGAGCACGTCAGTAGAATTTGAAGTGATAAATATTGTTGATGACATCAATCCCTACCCCGCACTTTTAGGAATTGATTGGGCCACTGACAACAATGGGGTGATTAATATAAAGAAGCACAAGATGATTTTTAAGAAGAAGTCTTTGCGCATAGTTATACCCTTGGAACCTACTGAAGGATCACGCTATACATAACTGGTGTGAGACTATAAAAGTGACGATGAATTGCACTGCATCTACAAAATAATCACGTGAGAGAAATATTGGGTAAATCCCACCATGGACTGATGGATTTCATGGGAGCGTGAAAGCTCTTGTACGTCGAATTCAGATGAGGAGATAGAGTGATGGCAAAATCGGTTACACAAGGTAACCACGTTGAACTATAATATGATGACAATATCATTGTGTTGCATATTGACGGAAGTGAGGGATCTACCTACTTATGATGGGGTAAGTGAGGTAGATACTTTCCTAGATAAGTTTGAAAGGGAGGTGCCAGAAAAGCAATGTTTCCAGGCCTTGAATTGGGTACTGCGTGCTACACCTGGGAGGTGGTGGGATATGCGCAAAGGGAGCTTTGAGGATTGGTGCGAATGCAGGAGAATGACCCATGCACATATATGGCCAGGTGGATGTCAACCTATGGAAAACAACCTACGAGGATACACATGAACTCTGTGCTGAGAAGTATGGTCCATATACTTGTGTTGGGGGGATAGATGTGCAGTTGGCTCTTAAGGTTGGATAGGCAGTATGTGGAAAGAAAAATTGCACAAAAGGCTATCCATGAGGAAGCAGTGGATAAGGTGTGCAACAACTTGAGCAAGGTAAGAAACACGTAGAAAAATGGTTGGGACCTTCGCATACACGGACATACAACTTTTCAATTGGTTGATATAATAGAGGTCGTAATACCTATGAAGTCTATCGAGTCTAGTTCGTGCATAATGGCGCTTGTAGAGGTAATGGATTATGGAGCCCTGGAAGAAAGGCTTGCGCCATTAGAAGAGCATGAAGATGAGCGGTTGGGACTTGATGAGGAGATCCAGTAGGTTGATCTTAGGCTCCAAGGACTCATGAATGAAAGAGTTCGATTCAAGGAGAAAAGTGCCATGGTGGAAATGGAAGTCAAGAGGCTTGAGGAAGGAATAAAGAAGGACTTTCTTGATAGAAAGAGCATAGTGATAAAGTAGGACGAGCTCAATTACATTGATAGACTTGGGGACAACCTCCAAAAGTTTCTCAGTTTTCTGCATGGGATGGGACCATATGTTATTGAGGAAATCACAAAGGGTGGTGCGGTACAGTTAGAGAAGTTAAATAGAAAACGCTTCCTAGGGAAAGTAAATGGCAGCCGGTTGAAGCCGTACACAGGTGGCTCGGCCAACAAAAGAGCCACAAAAAGCACAATATTAGCACTCCAGGCAGTTGAAAGGAGGCGTGGGACTATAAACTACTCTTCCCAGGAGCTGCAGAATGTCAGGACTGCACGCAGGAGTGAAGTGTCACAGGGTCTGTGGTAGCACAAGGGCAGCTATGCTACCGCGTGGGTTGGCTAGGAAGTGGCCATTGTAGTCACTATTGACAATGTGATGCTTTCTTTGAGGACAATTGGAGTAGGAAACATGCATTTAAAGAAAACTTTATGGGTTAGATTTGGGAAAATTTGCCACCAAGAGAGTATTAATGGACCAGATTTGGGGGAACGATCAAATTCAAATTCAAAAGGTGCTATAAATTGCAAAGGGCTACCTAGCAAACAACACTTTTCCATTTGATAATTGAGCTATTGTGTGCACAGATATCTATGAACCTTGATCTATTTGCATTTTTGAAGTTGAAGCCATTGTTTGAGCACTTACCTAAGTCGTTGAGAGATTTGTTGAAAAACAGTATGACCACAATAGAGGAAGCCATGGATAATGGCGAGATGACTGTTGAATATTCCATGCAAGCCATGATGATAGGAGATGCCCCAGAAAGAATCGGTATAGTTACAAAAATCCCTAAATCACCACGCACGCTGAGGCCCAAGAAAGAAAAGTAGCACATGGTACCGGTGTGCATGTCCCCTAGAAACCCTATGAGAACTAAATTGACCATGGAAGAAAAGGGGAAAGTGGTTAATGTGGAAATCTATGAGGAGGAGGAAGACCTTGAGGAAATCCTAGTCGAAGAGGAGAAGGACAAAGAACTGGAGGAAGAAGCCCAGGGTGCGGACCCTCTAACTAGGCTGTTAGTGTATGTTCCTCCATGAAAGGGGAAGGCAATGGTGCCCAAGGACCTAGATGAGAAAACGAGATCTCTGTAGACTCTGCTACTACCTGACGATATCATTTTTTAACAAGTGCACTTAGGATGAGTGTCAACTCTAAAGTTTGAAGATTGGGATCTCGCAGGCCATGAGAAATTCCCACACTTGGCAATCGCACAGCTCATGAGTGTGTTAGGAGGAAACACCCTAGGGATTTGGGTTAGAACCCCAACAGAGTAGAAGAAAACTACAATAAGAAATACTCATACAACTCAGACAAGATGCTTATATTATCAAACTATGTAAGAGTGACCACACCTAGATTTCCTTCATCTGAGTAGGTCCCGCAGGGCTCAAACCCTCTACAACTCCTAATGTTCTTAAAACCTAAAAGTCATTCAATTCGAACATACATAGAAGTATAGAAGTAAAGCATATTCATGAGATTGACTTCATATCATATAAACAAATGATTGATCATACATCAAAACGACATTCATATATGAATTAAAACATAATTTAATGCATAAACATAGTTAATTTTGGAAACAACGCAACATTTATTTTATTGTAGTAAGTTATAAATAACATGGAGAGAATTCACCTGAGTCTTCTTCTGGCTCCAACCGGAACCGTCCTCCGGATTCATCCTATCCCAGCCTTCAATAATCCTCCTCCATCACCAACACCATGATATCTCAAACAAAAGGAAGGATATCTATAATCAAGGAAACAAGGGTTTCCTGATGCTTAGGGAAGTGAATGAGGCAGAGGGACTCATCAGACTCAGTTAGTGATAATCTTAGTATATTAACTCTATCTCTTTTCCTCCTTACGGCCTTCCCATAGAGGTCTATTTGTACCTCTCCCAGTTAGTTTTTTAGTTGGGAAACAGTTGAGAAACAATTGGGCCATGGGCAATCGGAGGTTATCAACAAGTAAAACCCATGAAATCTGCCCATAATTAAGGAAATTTAATTTTTTTAACTGTTTTAATACATATACACAGGTTGGGTATTGACTGACCCACATGCACATGCTTTTAGCTCAGGCCAAAGTAATGTACAGGGAATAAAACAATGTTTTTTATATATTTGGACCAAGTCTGGAAGGAAGGGTTGCCCTAGGCCATAAACAAAGAATCACAAATACCAAGAGTGGTAAATGGTGCTATAACATATGCCTCCTAATATATGAGGTCAAAAGGGGTACATGATGGCCGAAATGTATTAAGTGTATGGAAACAATCTTGTCGAGACTAAGAAGGACTTCACCAGAATCCAGCCTTCCATGCCATAAAAAGAGATTAGAAAGAAATTGTTGTTTGAGGTGGACATACCCATGCTTGAAGAAAGTAAAACATGTTCGCATATCAAGTACAAGTAGATCCAATATGTATACTAGTATAAAGGAACTAAAAGTACATAATGGATCATCTAATCGTGATCCAAAAAGTACATGTCTGAATATCACATATAAGAAGAAGATCAATGATGCTGAAGGATAAAGTTGATCACTGATATAAAAAAAGATCCCAATAGTACCAAATGAACATGATGGAATAAAATCATACTACATTGCAACTTGGATGACAACATATAATATGTCGCTGTGAAGAACTGGAACATATAAGGTGGATGGTGTCAACTAGCAGTAACAAGAGCAAATGACAAGTGAACCAAAACATGTTGTTGTAACCCAAGGTCTTCATTGACTACCACGGTACATTTCTAAACAATGGGAATGAATGACCTAAGGTCCACCATGTGAGAAATCATTTGATTACTGGCCATTGATGTCTACCGTTAACAAATTCGAGACTACTCACAGATAATGATAATGAGAGTCAAGGTACCCAGTACAATCTAGCAAGTGTGAATGAATGAGTTGAAGTCGAACACTTGAAAGAATCTATCAATCAGGTGACAATGATGGTTTCCCATTGTCGATAGCGAAGGAATCTGCCACTGATTACTACAAACCCCAAGGTACTGGCAAATGGACTCTAGATATTTTTCCCCGAGAAAATGAGTTGAAGTCAATGGGAAAAGATCTACTAGAAGGAAGGCATTACGGCATCCTTCATCAATCTAGTGTGAGTGTAACCCGTAGGCCAATAATGGAAGGTATCAGATGAAAAATATGTAGTAACCCAACTGAAGCACGTTTCTGGCATACACAATATGTAGCTAGTGCATGATAGAAACCCTTTGAACCAGCCAATAATGAAAGCTAGCACAGAGGCAAGGAATCCACCAATAGGGTCAAATGGTAACCAAGGCACTGCACGAATCCCAATGTGTGATAATGAAAGCTGATCTCGAACACAAGAGAAACCACTCAGTCAAAGACCCATGATACTGATCGATGCTGAGCACAAGGTGACCTATCAATAATGAAAATACGGCTAAGGTGTAGCACTAGATCTGCCCTTAGAGCAATTTTTCATAGTCGATAAGGACAAGGCCCGCTAGTAAGAAGTCAATGAAAACCATCCCAAACCAGCATGAGCAAAGGACCAATATAACTGATGTGATGGCAAACATGATACTGACAACCAAGGATGGCCGACTAAAAAATAGGTCAAGGGACACCGCAGAGAGGCCGACTGGGGTTTACCTCCCTTGAAAAAAAGCACAACTTAATGATGACTATATGGAAGCATATGATAACTCTGTATAAGTTTTCCATGTAAGAGGCATAAGAAAACTCTCCATATGATTGGAAGAGATAACCAATCAGAGGAGTATTGACTCAATAACAAGGTTAAGGCACTCCTAAGTCAAAACTAAATCCCACCCAAATGGAGGAGCGACTTTCTTTTTAGTGCTTTGTTCAAGGGTGACATGATTGACTCTAGCTACCAACAAAATATAGAAATGTCATCCCATTCTAGCTCTTTTTGGAATATATAATTTTTTTGTCTTTTTCTTTAAGCTGGAAAATGAATAAAAGAATGTTATAGTACAGTGGAAATAATGAGTGTCATAGAAATAGATGATCTAGTTCCTGGGAGGGGAACATTCCTATGCTCAATGTAGGGAGGTGAAACTGGTCAAGGACACTCAAAGGGATGCTCTTTCCATACGTAAGAGGATGCGTGAAGTTGCAGAAGCTAAGTGATTGCATGTTTGACTTTGTAGAAGACATGGTCAAATAAGTGGCTTAAACACGAATCCAAGTGAAGCCAGCTCAAGGCCAAAAGGTGCAAATATTCAAAATGCAATGGAGTAGTACACCTCAATACAAAGGAGCCTCTAGCGTATAAGGCCAGAAATTAGCACTGAAGAAAGGAGAATGTGTGTTCAATGCATCAGTCATGGTGGAACTAAAGAGGACTCCCGAGCCTACTGAGTATAGCAGCATGGGAAACCAATGTCAGCGAGGTTCTAACTAAGATTCCCATGTAAACGATGGCTCTACCATCACATCATGATTTAAAAATCAGCGAGTGAAAATGGTTTGCTAACCAAGATACGATGGGGTTGACCCTATGGCTAATGTATTGTTGAATGGAGGCTAGTATGCGAGATGCAGTGGAAAATGGTTTTCCCTAACCTAAATTCTAATGAGAGGATGATACCTGCCATGACAGGTCAGCATTCATGGGACTAAAATAACATCTTGAAGAAGTCTCCAAAATTTCCTGCAAAAACAACCCACTCTCGACAATCCAAGCCCACAAGTCAAAAAATCCATGAGACAAAAATCAATTTTTGAAAAAATATTTTGCAATTTCAAAGTTATATAATGACTTTTGCACTCACAATTTTTTCATTTTTGTTCAGAGTAGAGAGCTATGGAGCAAAACGAAGCAAGCTTTCCTTTGAACAATTGGACCGTTCAAATCACCCCAAAGCTTGTAGGTAATCCTCAAATCCTGCTTGTAATTTTTTATGATAGTTTTTAGAAGTTTTTTCAAAGCTTTAACTATGGGAAACTATGCCCAAAAGTTGAAATTTGCATACATGTGGGTTGGATGTCAGCAAATCATGCATATAACAACCCTACATGCGATTGTGTGAAAAGGGAACCCGCGTGTACGTGAGTTAAAGCTTTAACATATAAACTAACAGTTGAAACTTCAATTTTTGCAGGATGACTATCACTTGGAGGGAAAGAGAGCATACCACTATTGATAATGAGGTAATGAATGAGCAAAATGCATTGGATGCTCTGAGAGGCTATGTATTACTTAAGTTCTTCAAAATTTCAAATATGAAAGCCAATACGTGCTTGCTAGAATTTTTGATCCACTGTTGGAGCACAGAGGATGACACTTTCATGATCAACCAGATGCCTTTATGGATTAAGGTTGAAGATATCTATTTTATTACTAGTCTGTCCCAAAGAAGGGAGGTCGTGCATTCGATAGGTAGGATGAGAGGTAGTATTTTTGTGGAAGAATATGTCCATATATATTGTCTTGGACATCTAGAGAAGATTGGAAGTCAAATTCCAATCAAACATGTGGAAATTTTATCCTTGAGGATTTTTCTATTTACCATTGCATGGGTCAATGGGTCGACTTCCCTACATCAAGCATCATGAGTATCTATGAGCCAAGTAGTGGAATGTCTTACCATAGTATTTGACTGGTGCACGCCTCTTCTAACTAACATGAAGAGTCAATTGACCTCTATACAGAAGGGTCAAATGAAAATTTTTGGATATGGAACCATCTTCTGTTTATTCTTCTTCAAGAATGTAACTAGGCTACATCCCAAAGTATCAACTTCCATCAACAAGCCTAGAGATCCACGAATGGGTAGATGGGTGGACTTGATGAAGTGCCTTGGGGGCGGGGACATGCCTAGAACGACCTTCGATGATGAGTTTTTAACCTGGTGGGATCAACAGATCATCATGGTCGATGACTACCCATATGCTGCATGGATTTCTGAGGAGATCTAGACTTAGTGTTACCACCAAATGCGACATGCGAAGACATAGGTAACGATTTTTAAGTTTTGATGAATTTTTTAATATTTTTTGGATTTTTTAATATGAAATGAACTTAGAAAAAAATATTTTTTATGTGACAAAATACTAGAAAAATATAATGACGATGTTCCAGATGTGGGTCCAGTGAGACCGGATGGATTTCTAAGGCACAGGTGTCATAGAAGAGGGGCTGAAGAGGTAGTAGTTGAAACAGAGAGAGTCCTTTATGCTATTCAGAGAAACTTGGTGAGACTAACTCACCAGGTATCTATGATAGTCATAGAGGATCTGCTTGAGGAGATGCAGCACCGCATGGTAGGGGTTTCCATAGGACTGGTTCTGGATAGTTCGCGGTGTAGCTAACGCTGTGGTTAACTTTTTAGTTGCTCATCTTGAGCCGAGTCGATAGATAGATCTATGTATGAGTGGACATGATTATGGGCATAAGCCCAAATTTTGAGGGCATCTTGTCCCAATTTTGTATGTTATTTTTGAACACTCCATCTATATATAGGCGATTTTATGATATATATAGATTCAATTTTTCTGATGTTATTTCATTTGTTAAATGATTAATGTGCCAATCTAATTCTTGATTATCAATAGATTCTGCTAATGAATTCTCAGATCGTGGAATGTGAACATATGTGATATAAATAAATGATCGTTGCAACACTCTCACTCTCAAAAATTGGTGCTATAAATAAGGATCATGAACCCGATAAGTGTTATTTAGTTGCGACACCACCAGTTGTGAGTCTAGATCAACTACCAACAAATCAATCCCATAATATATTGCTTCGGATAGTAAATTAAGAATGACAATATATTCGACAATGTTGTTTGAAGTAGGGCCAATACATACTCCCCTCGACACCATCAACTGGCCAAATGGATAATAAATCATTGAAGCCGTGGAATCAAGATTCTGAGTGTTCCTACTCGCACCATTGGTGAATCCAAAATATATCAAATGATCCATCAATACCCATCAAAGAACATCAAAAGATATTGATATCACAAAAATTCGAGACAGATATGTATGAAGATATAATATATACAAATAAGCAATTTCTTGGTTGAAGCCTAAGAAAAATACTTCTTAAGGTAGAGCCCATTTATGGGCTCTGCTAGCTTGTTCCCTTCAAAATCAATTAATTCATAAACCCCTTTTTCAAAACACATTTGACTATAAAGGGACCGGAGCACATAGATCTGAACTTGCCTGCCCCCAGGGCATCTTTGTCTTGGTCAGAGACTAAGACAAGGTTGCCTTTAGAAAAAACCTGAGGATAGACAATTTTATCGTATTGAGTTTTAGTCCTCTTCTTATGGGATTCATTTATTATGGTTGCATATTGATGCTACTCATCAAGATGTTCCAATTGAATGAGGTGTTCTTCAACACTAAATGTTTCCGGAAGAAGTTCTATAGCTAGCTTAAGGGACAGAATATCACATTCGAGAGGGAAGATAGATTCCAATATGTAAACTAGTTGAAAAGGAGTAAAACCATTGGTAGTCTTAACTGATGTTTGATATGCCCAAAGTGCCAAGTACAACATGATGTGCCAATTGGATCAAGCTTTATCAATTGTGCTTTGTAGTATGGTCTCAAGGGACTTATTCACGACTTCAACTTGCCCATTGGCCTAAGGATAATATGCAGATGAATGCTCCTACCATAAGCCCAACTTGAGAGCCAATTCGGTCATCAGTTGATTTTGGAAGTGACTACCATGGTCAGTGACAATCTCTCTTGGGATACCAATTCGTGAAATAACCTAGTTGAAGAGAAACAAGACTGTTGTCTCACTATCGTTTTTGAAGGTAGGCATGGCCTTAACCCACTTCATAAAGTAGTCGATGACCACAATGATGTACTCATGATTACCCACCGAAGGTGTATTACAAGTAGTAAAATCAATGCCCCACTTCATAAATGGACTGAGAATGATAACAAGAAAAATTGGAGCTGGATGCGTGCACATTTTCCATGTATAAACTTGACAAGGATGTCAATGTTTTATTGCTTCAATACAGTCTTTGAAAATTGAAGGCTAAAAGTAACCTGCTCACAAAATTTTCTAGGCTATTGCAAGCCCTGATAGATGACCATCACAAGCTCAATTGTGGGAATCATTAAGTAGAAACTCAACTTCTTCCAAAGTTATGCAATGCCTAAGGATTGAGTCAAACTCTCTATGATGTTATGTATCACCAATAATAAGATAGTTTTTGGCAAGGTGACATAACTTTTGACTCTCATCTTTGGAGAAAGCAGGTGGAAACATCAAAGTTGGGAGATATATAATGATATCTCCATACCAGGGATCTTGTGAAGAAATGAGGAATAAATGTTCGTCGAGAAAATTTTCCTCATAAACAATAGCTTCCTCACAAGGTAGCTCTGAAATCATTTCCGCAAAAACTAATGACTTCTTAGATTTGGCTGACAAGAATTCAAGATTGAACTCTTGCAGAATAACAATCCATCAATTATACTTTCCCCCAATAACTCGCCTACTGAGGAAAAACTGAAAAGGATTCATAGTCGTTAATATGAACATTTTGTGAAGCAAAATGGAATGACGTAGTCGTTGGACAACATGGACAGCCACCAAGGCCAATTTATTGATGGGAGAATAGCGTAGCTTAGGTCCTACTAAGCCTCGACTCAAGTAGTATATTACATGCTCACTAAGAGAATCATCCTCCTGAACCAGAACCATACCGATGGTTGATTCTGCCACAACGAGATACAAAAGGAAATCTTTGCCATAATCTGGTGGACTCAATAATGGAGCAGAGGTTAATGCTATTTTAAAATCATCAAAAGATCATTGCGCAAAATCATCCCATAAAAATGGAACTCCATTCTTAAGCAAACACATAAATCCCTTGGTAATCTCTGTGTAATTTGCTATAAATCTCCTCAAGAAATTTTCCTTTCCATGGAGACTCTAAAGTTGAAAAATGGAAGACGGGGGAGGCAACTAAATTATTGCCTAAACCTTGAAAGGATCAACATGAATTCCCTCAATCAATATGATGAATCCTAACAGCTGACTGGATGTGATCGCAAAAACACACTTATTTGGATCCAACCAGATTTTATAAAAACGACATCTCTCAAAGATGAACCAAAGTTGGCGGGGATGATCAATTCTGTTGTGAGAACGAGTAGATAAGTCATCCAAGTATGCTTCAATAACATGATTGATGTCATGGAAAGCATGAGACATGGCTCACTGAAAAGTAGCTCCTACATTTTTAAGGCCAAAAGGCATCTTCTTGTATGCAAATGTGCCCTACAGAAAAAAAAAAAAGGTTCTCTTGTGCTGATCCTTTGGACAAATAGTAATTTGATTGTAACTAGAGAATCTGTCCATGAATGAAACAAATTCATTACCCACACACTCATCAACAATTTGATCAATAAAAGGCATGGGGTAATTGTCTTTTGGACAAGCTTTATTTAAAAATCCCTAAATTCGATACATACTCGGAAAGTTGCTTGCTTCTTATCTACCATGACTGGGTTGGAAGCCCACTCAATTAGAGGAATAGGGTATATGAAACCCATCTTAAGTAGCTTTTCAACTTCATCTTTAATATCTATTACTTTCCAAGGATTTACCAGTCGAATTTTTTGATGAATAGGTTTGGCATTTTTGTATGTTTTCATCTCATGTTGAACTATATATGGAACAATTCCAGGCATATCCTCATAAGACCAAGTGAACACATCTCAAAACTCTTTAAAGAGATCGATGTAGATTTGAATTTATTTAGGGAAACAATAAGCTCCGATGAAGACATTTTCTATTATGTTAGGATTCCTAGAGATGTTGATAGGTACAGTTTGTGAGATAACTAACATGTTACCTTCGGCAGAAAATTGCGCTGGAGCCAAAAGGATTGACACTGTACAAACATCACTAATAGACAGATTGGAGAAACTAGATTCAACTTCAAGCAATGGAGGGAGAAAATATGAACAATTATGTAAATCTTCCCATGGTCGATCCATGCCCATCATTGCTTCCAAAATTTCTTCTTCGGATTGTAAAACTGTATCCAAGCAATACAGAGCTGAAGTAGAATCGATGGTCCTAGCCAAAGCCAGATCTCCATCTAACTCCTCTAGTGAAAAAGGAGTGGGATGGTTGTCTGCAGAGTTAACGATATATTGATAAGTGAGCTCCACTATAGACATGGGAAATGTCATTCCACCTATCTACCCTCCATCTAATGTGGTGGTAGATGAAGGTAAGAGCCAAGGGTCCAAAAAATAATGATTTTGAAAGAACTCTTTCCTAGAAGGTCCCCTAGAGAATGAAATTGCATTAATTCTAGCTGTAGGAGGAGGGAGGTCAAATATAACCATAAAAAAAGAGTACATCCCAACTTATAAATTCTCAATAGGTTGATGGGGATTGTCCACCAATGGAATAGTAGAATCTAAAGTTTTGTGAGAGTCACCTAGAGAATAATCTAACTTATCAACTCTAACATTCGTCCCCTTGTGAGGAAAACAAAGGATGCAAAATAATGATGAAACTATGGCATCCATCTCATAAATCCAATTCCTTCCTAAGAGGAGGTTATAATCCAGATTCGCATCGACAATTTCTACCTCAATACTCACTACCTTTGCCGCACAGAGATAGGAAAGGTCGGGATAATCCTGTGCAGCTTATGAGAATGTCCATCAAATGTCGTCAAAAGAGTTGGTGAAGGAACAAGTGAAGGTGATCCAATGGCCTTCCAACATGACCTAGACATCACACATGTGGAATCTCCCTCATCTATAGCTATTAAAAAAATATTGGTCTTTCGGTATGTGGACTTTATTTGGAAATCCATATGGCGAGGAAGTCTCTTTTTGACATTCAACATATCAAAAGTGAGCACTAAATAATTCTTTTGATCCACTCTGCCAAATACCGAAAGAAAAGAACTTCTCTAAGCAGGGCATGACTGGAGTACCTCCAATGCAGACATAACATAAGGAATTTGAGCTACATATTCTACAATCTAGTAGTTCTAGGCTACCCTAGCATTAGGGTTGATATTCAAGCACTTTGCGGAGCCTTTCGGTATTCGAGGTATAGACTCAATAGGGGGCTGCTTAATATGAAGTGGTTTTATGGCTTCGGGAACATATTTAGCCTTACATGTTTCTAATTCACCATAATCATGTGCTTTCATAGCGACATCAATATGAGAGCTCATCATATAAGAATTTCATGAATTTTCCCCTTCTTCGTTGCCCCCTGTGGAGGTACCAGTGTTAGAATTCACGCTAGCAAGTAATTGTTGCCCTTGGGGAAAGTGGTTAGTCAGAACAACTTGGGAGCTAGATGACCCTTGCTGCACTAATAAGCACTGAGTGTCTTGCATCTTAGCGCAAAGGTGAGTTTGATGATCTCCATTGCATAACTTGCATGGAAATTTTACCTTTTTCTTGGACTCTTTCCTACCCTCTCCAGCACCATTGTTGGGATTTTTTGCATTGGGTTTCCCTTCTTGGTTCTTCTTCTTACCTTGTCCTTTCCTATTCCCATCACATTGTTGATTTCCTTTTGGGTTAGAGGTTTGGATGACATTTATATAGGTAGGTTGGGAAGGTATAGATATAGATGGTGCTGCCTAGTTAGAAGAAGCAGTTTGTAGAGACAACTGTTGTAATTGATTCAATAGGTTCACCACATTAACATCAATTGATCTGACTATACCATTGACATGGGGACCTAGCTTTTGTTTGGCTAAATCAAACTTAGATCTAGTAGCATCAGGTAGAATTTTCTGAAGAATCCCAAACTAAGAATATATCAGTTCCAATTGTCGGGCTTTTAAAACAGCCCGCTCTTTTAAATAAACCTCGGAAAGAGACACATCCTTTGAGATCTCAGGTTTTAATGATTTGAGAAACCGTTCGAGAAGAAATTTTGTTGGGATTTCAGCTTTGATAAGCCTTTTCCTCCTCCTCCATTCCTAAATGTGATCCAAAATGTGAGTTGTGGTGTCTTGCTAAAAGTTAACCAGAAGTTCAGTTCTGGCTTCATATCAGATAGGCAATTGAAAATGGTTCAAAAATACATTATCTGAATCACAAAAAGAAGTAAAGGTGCCCCCCAAAAAATTTATATACCATTTGGCTGCATTTCCAGTTAGGGTGCACTGAAATAACCTCAACCTGATTGAATCATCTATCAGGGAGTTAGATGAGCACCAAGTGAAATGTGTTTACGTGGTCTCTCGGATCTTCACCACTCTTCCCTTAGAATTTTGGGATATTTGAGGGAAGTTTAGTTGGACCGAAGGCCAAGCCAGATTGTATCGAATCAGATCATTTGTCAATTTATTCAAGTCTGGCAATTTCAACATGGCCAGAAAAGGGAGCTATGGTGGACCTTGGGAATTCCATCCAGTGTGGGTGGGGTTCCCAAAGGTTTGAAAATAATGACCTGGATTTTGAAAAACACTAGGTTGCCTGAAGTAATTCGTAGAGCCTACTGAACCAAAAGGTGCTCCTTGTGGTCCAGCAAAATTCAGAGTTTTACCAACTCCTATTGAAAATCCTCCATAACCAGTGAAGTTACCTCTAACGAAGTGTTAAAAGGGGTTGACAACCCCTGATGAGGATTCCATGCATTAGAAAAAGGTGGAAAATTATTAAATGAATTAACTAAAGAATACAACACATTCCCTTGATGGCCAAAAAATTTATTCCCATCTCCTATCCCACTAACCGCAGAGTTTGCCCAACTATGGAATGGGTTATTACCTTGACCTGTAAAAGGAAAAGGCATTGACCCTACTGTTGGATTAGAGTGTGGTATATGATCACTTCCAAATGGGAAACCCTGTAAAGAAGTTGATAGACTCATCATGGATGTAGAGGCAGTCGATGGTATGTTCAAAGGAACTGAAGGAATCCCGCGAGACAACATTCCATAAGGGATAAATCTAAAACCGGATTCAGTAGCCTGAGAACTTCCACTCATTGACGGAATGGAAGTAGACCCAAATAAAGTCATGCTGGGACTAATAGAAGGGATGGAAATATATCCTACTCCTTGTACATATATGGGATTCTGCATGCTTGCAACACTTGTCGTAGATGCCATGCTTCTAGCAATGATCATCGAAGGAATAGATGGATGTAAAACTGGGCTCGAAGGCCTATGAGTCAGGGTTTTCACGTATAATAGAATATCTGGATGATCAAGAGGAAGAGGAGAATTCAGAGCTGCAATTGACTCTAAAAGATCTTCAACTTTGATATTATCTTTTGACTGAAAAAGTACTTGACAAAGAATTAGTGTGTTCGTCTCCAACTCTCTACTGGTGCTAGGTCTATCTTGCGAATTAATGACCCCAAGTAGAGGAAAAATCTCCAATGGGCTTGCTGCCAATGGTTGAAAACCACTGGCAGAATCACTCCTACGCCTTCTAGGAGAAGGCTTAGGACTCGTAGATGATAACCCATGAAGTCTCCTAGACCGTCAAGATGGTCGATCAGCCACTTTGAATTATTTATAAGATCTACTTAAAGACTCAAAAAATTACCAAGCTAGGCTAAGTGGGAGCAATGAGCACATTCTAAAATGTCCCTAAAGATATCAACAATCAAACTTTTTGATCCAGGTGATTAGGACCGGACACCAAAATAGAAGAAAGTTAATAACGAGGGCCTTCCAAAAATAGATTGGGGTAATTGTGCCCCAAGCCTACTAGTGTAGGTATCATAGGCAGTTACATTGAACTACAGACAATAGCCCTTGTTGGTGCAAACACCCAAGCTTCACAAGGTTACCTTCCAAAAGTACTGTTGAACGTGATATAATGTCAGCCTCAAGTGCAACAGGATTCCCCTCCGCAGCCACCTGTGTGGTCCCTAGGATAGGCAACTATGGTCACCAACTCATATCAGAAGTTGGGTGGAATAGTCGTTAGGCGGGATCCGACAAGTAAGAGAGGGGGTATCTCTGATCCTTATCTTTACTCTCCCTCATGCTTTACTCCCAATTACAGAGCTTTCCTAGTCTCCCTAATGCTATTGGATTTCGCTCATTAATCAAACTTCTATGTTTTATAATTTTGAGCGACCTTGGAGAGTTAACTCTCCTCTCTCTTAATCCAAAGCCCTAATGAACTTAAACTTGTTGGTGTATTATGATGACAACATAAAATTTCTAGTTTATTTTAATTAATTACTTGATTTTAATGGTTGTTATTTAAGTCAAGGGTATAAATGGGAGTGAAACCAATGATGTTTGTATGATGCAACAAAAACCAATGAAAAACTAACTACATGAATGCAATCATTTTTTCTTCAATGAAAAGAGATCTCTATACGCGTTCTATGAAACTTCTACAAAGCAAAGTACTTTTTCTCTTCTTTACTTGAAACATACTTCACACACCCAAAAACTAAAAGACTATGAATGCTTTAACAATGCAAACTACCCTAATGCAAGGTATAATGGAGATGAAAAATCCTAAATCACTCAAAAAGGAAAAGCAATTGTTTATGACTAACAATAAGCTAACTTAAGTACTGAAGAGGATACAAATATTGAACACAAAATTCTCTCCAAAGAAGAAGGACAAATTGCAAAAGATCGCAATTCACTTTCAACAACAAAAAGAAACCAAAACCAAACTTGGCAAAACAAAAACGAAAACAAAGTTTTTTGAGATCTTTTCCTTTTCAAAGAAGTAACCAAAACAACTTTTTGAAATCAACAAAATGCTATTAAAACTTCAAAATATTGAAAAAAGAGCACAATGAGTCTTTGCAAGTTACGAACTCGAAAATGAAGGAAAATTTGAGCAAAAAGACTTCAACTTGTAAAAAAGGATCCAAATAGCAGCAAAAAGTTTGACAAACTGATCAAGATGCTAGGAAAGAAATACTTCCAAATTCATCAAAAGACTTTTAAAAAGAAAGAAAAGCTATGAGGCCACAAAATAAAGGAAATAAAAGCAAGTAGATGAAAAATTCAAGCTTGAGACTGAAACTGAAAACAATCTCATGTTTTGGAGGACCAGAATAATAAAGAACTTCAGAGAGAAGTCTTGTGTGCTAAAACACAAATTACAAACTCGCTAAAGAAGAAAACCTAGGCCAAATATTTTCAATGAGGAAGAGACTTCGAAACAATAAGCTTGCATGATAATTAAATTCTTCAAATAATAATTGACCACACTGAGGCTGGAAAGATTAGGAAAGAAATTTAGCTAGGCTGGAAGATTTGAAGAAACAATGCAAAAATTTTCATATGCAAATGTGTTCAAACACAGAAGCATGCACACATGCTTCCGACATAGGAAGATTGTGTATACAAAAGTTCACTTTACAGAAACAAGAATGTATATTCTACTGTAAACAAAGTAAAGAGCGCATACAAAGCTTTGCAAGAAAAAATAAAAAACAAAATCTGATCCAAAAGATCACACTTAAGGCCTGGGACTCTAGTAGACCAAATCAGACTGTAACAGTAAGCAAACCAAAGACTGAGCCCTGATTGATAATGAATAACCCAAACTAGGAATAACAATATTGTTATCCTCAGTGAAGTCGCCAATTCTATTTTGGAAGGAAATACCCTAGGGCTTTGGGTTAGAACCCCAACGGAGCAGAAGCAAACTACAACAAGATATACTCATATAGCTTAGGCAAGATGTTTATATTTTAAAACTATGTAAGAGTGACCGTACTTAGATTTCCTTTGTTCGAATAGGTCCCGTAGGGTTCAGACCCTCTGCAACTCCCGATGTTCTTCAAACCTAAAAATCATTCAATTTGAACATACGTAGCAATATAGAAGTAAATCATATTCATGAAATTGAATTCATATCATATAAGCAAATGATTGATCATACATCAAAACATCATCCATATATGAATTAAAACATAATTTTATGCATAAACATAGTTAATTTCAGAAACAAGACAAATTTTTTTATTGCAGTAAGCTATAAATAACATGGAGAGAATTCCCCTAAATCTTCTTTTGGCTCCAAGTAGAACCTTCCTCCAAATTCATCCTATCCCAGCCTTCAACAATCTTCTTCCATCACCAACACCATGATATCTCAAGCAAGAGGAAGGATATCTATAATCAAGGAAACAAAGGTTTCCTGAAGCTTGGGGAAGTGCATGAGGCACAGGGATTCATCAAACTCAGTCAGGGATAATCTTAGTATAATAACTATATCTATTCTCCTCCTTAAGACCTTCCCATAGAGGTTTATTTATACCTCTCTCAATTATTTTTTTAGTTGGGAAATAGCTGGGTCACAGAAATAGGAGGTAATCAACAGGTAAAACCCATGAACTTCACCCATAATTAAGGAAATTTAATTTTTTTGAGTGTTTTAATACATATACGAGGGTTGGGTATTGACGGACCTGCGTGTACACGCTTTTAGCTTAGGGAAAATTAGCGTACAGGGAATAAAACATTGTTTTTTTATATATTTGGACCAAGTCTGGAAGGAGGGGTTACCCTAGGCCATAAACAAAGGATCACAAATACCAAGAGTGGTAGATGTTGCTATAACAATGAGGCCAAAGAAAGACACTGCGGCAGGAGTCATAGAGTTGGAGCTACACAAGTGGTTGCACAGAGTAGAGAAAGTAGGGTTGTTGAACCTGCTCTAGGTTCTGTATTACCATCATGTCTGAGTAACTATTTCTGTCATCAAGTAGCTACTTTGCTTGGCGCATGATGGGTGTTTGTGGCTAGAGGAGCCCATCTCCATCATGGACAACCTAATCCACAGAATTACTCGACTCCCTTGTAAGGGGGAGGATGCAGTGGATATTTCAGAGGGTAAGAGAAATGACTTGGCCATCGTGGAGACCATGAACCAAAATTCAAGCTGGAGAAAAATTAGAGAGGGTACACGATCTCCAGTATCAACAATAGGGCAGCCAAATTTTCCACCCAGATATTGGCTGGCAAGGTGATGTGGAAGTGCTGCATAGATGAGGTGCCCATGCTAGTGATAACACTTGCCGTGCAATGCGTGGAGGGGGTCCAATTTAATTGGTCCAAGTACTTGTGCAAGGAGTTCATGGAGAATTTCTGTGAGGAACAGGAATAGGGGAAGACTTTCCACTATGCATGGCTTCTACTGTCCATAATGTTGGTGGCTTGGGAATTGTGAGAGGACAGCTAGTTTCCCACAATTACATGGGATCTTCTGGAGGCAGTGAAGTACACTTCGCTCTGGGCCACTAAAGATGAACATTAGAATGGGGATTAACCACAAGCTACGGTTATCACCCACTGTCTATAATAGTCTACAAAGCTTTGTGGAGTTTAAGATGAACTTCCTTCATGTGTATGTTAGGGCATCCAAGGACCCCATAAAGAAGTGGAATGAGCTCCCGTACCTAGCCACAAATGATGTCATATTATCTATACTTGAGTTGTGGCTGCCGAAGTGGCATGCTCTAGCCATCTCCACATTCGAAACGAAGAAGTTGACTACACAAAGGAAGAAGGAGGAGGTAAAACTATAGATGGTGCAGTTAGCAAACAAAATAAGAAAAGAGGCAGCAACAGCAAAGGCGCAGGAGGCACGGGACCCTGCGAAGGCAGAAGTAGAACAAAAAAAGGTAGTCGTAGAGCAGTAATAGGTAGTAGAGAAGGAGCGTGAGGGCCATAAGTCATCATCACCTGAGGAAGAGATTGAGACAGAGGAAGGTTGCATAGACCCAAAGACAGTGTCTACACAGTTGAAGTGCTAGTGCCAGAGAGAGCAAGTTGGGCTGAGGAAGAAGTCAAAATCCTCCAAGACTTCTTTCGACTCGATCACCCTCACTGAGGGGGATCTACATGAAATAGGGGAGACGGTGCATGATGTCACTGCAGATGCCCTCCAACAATTCATAGAGGAAAATCAGATGGCATTTGGGGCCCTCTGGGTACAAACATAGTAGTTGTATGTGTGCACTCCTCAGGCTTGTACTCTATCGACTAGAATCGTAGTAGGAATAGTCGCAGCCAAGGAAATGTTGCACACATGCATGAACAATACTATAGTGCTGCTAGAGGGGGAAGTGGTTACAAAAAATGAGGCTGAGAGGCCTATGGTCATTGCACTAAAAGGAGTGGGGATCAACATGGCTGTGCTCCCTCGGGAGACGCTCTATATTCTGAATGACCAAGTAACTGTAGAACTATGGGCTAGGGAGATCTAGGCACTACAGGTGTTCAGTGAACAATGAATTAACATGGAATAACTAAGCTTGCAGCACTACGAGCTCATAACACATAATAGGCAACTAGTGCAGGTGGTTGAAGAGGCTTGCTAGATGGTCCCTGAGTTGGCCATCCCAGTAAAGGCACCAGCAGAGGTGCACATTTGGAGGTTAGTAGCAAGGGTATGCAAGGCACGAGAAGAAATGGCTATGGTTCAGCTAGAGCTGAACCTTTAGATAGCTGATCTACAGTTGAAGGCGCATCCTTCAACTCCTCCAGAGGTGAGGGAATAGTGCACCAACACCATCACAATGGGAACAAAGGATATCGATAGTGCAGTGAAGGACTGCACCAAACTTTTGGAATAGTCGTTCAAGGTCCTCACCACTCTGCAAGAGGACCCGAACATATAGTACTTAGAAATAGAGGCACATGAGATGCACCAAAGGTCTTATGATATAAAATGGACTGCACAGATGGTGGCCCTTACACAGAGGCTCGTGTGGATGCAATAGGCAAAAGCATTCAAAGAGAAGGTAGACATGGCGCAACATAAGGAAGCAGTGTTGAAGGTTTGCGTCTAACCATGGATCGATGAGTCCTTCATCATTACAACATCAATCGAAGCTAAGCTCATGTAGATGCAGGGAACACAGAAGCAGATGAAAGGAAGTAGTTAAGATACAATGGTCTCTGAACAACGTGTGCAGGAGGTACAACAAGTAGCTACTCAGTGTTCTTTCGATCTTGCAGAAATTTGAGCAGAGTTGGGAGGTCTCCATGTGAAGACCTCTGCACCGACAGAGTGACTCAAGGGTGAGTCACGACATTTATGTTGGGGGCCTGTTGGGCACGAGATCCCCCAAGGGAATTTTTGGGGCTTAAAGCCCATATTTTGACTAAATCTGATGTAAATGCTCCACGTTTTGTGGGCGTGGAGCGCAAACTTGTAAATGAGTCATCAGGTTGTCCGTCCTCATTTTTGTAAATGTAGTGTCGGATTTAGGGATCTACCCATGGTCTGCAGACCATGGGATTGTATAAATAGAGTGAGGCTATAAGTTGTAAATCACATAATCAATTGATAAATAAAGGGTGAAGAATTGAGTTTTATATAAGTGTAGAGTCGAGTCTTGGGTCGTAGAGTAGGAGAAGGCTCTATAGCTGAGTGCGTAGAGGCCTAGTAGTCCGTAGCTAAGTGTGTGGACCCTTGCAGCTGAGTGCACAAGGTAGGTTGAGTCTGTAACTGATTGAAGCATTAATAAAGAGAAGGTTTATACCATTCCTGTGTATTTATTTACTATTCTTTGAATTGATTGTATGGGGTATAAATTACCTTTTTGTTGTTTATATGATGTGCAAACTTATACGATTATGTTCATTAAGTGAATATAAGATAAAGTATCTGTTTACACAAAATTAACTAATATTTATAAGAAGATAAGTACGATCTGAGGTGTAACTTGAGTAAATGGTGTAGGTCGCTACCTTAATAGCGCGAAAGCATCTCAACCCCTGGTTAGGGCTAGGCGAACATGATTATAACAGATCATGAAGGCCTTGCTAGTCAGGATAGTGCGTGGAGTAACCTGCATGAAGGTATCCACAGTTGGACTAAAAAAACCCCTCAGACATCTCAAGGGTGCGGAAACTTGATTCCAGTATCACCCCATACTACTTTAGGTGAGACCTCAGTCCGCGCTTCGTGGGCTTTTGCCGAAAGGGCTAGTAGTGTAGGGATTTTTTTGTCTAATTAATTACGAACCTAGGCCAAACCCATTAAAGCCAACAAAAGTGGTCCTAGGCACTCCCTTGCCTCATTCCATGCACCAACCACCTTCCCTAAGCCTTCCATCATCCTCAACATCCCTCATTTTTCTCTCGCCTATATCTTGTAAAAATGTAGGGGATCCTGTAGGTTTTCAAGACATCTTATAGAATTCCTTAGGAAATCCTACCTGTAGTGGCCCATTTTGAGGTTCAATTGAGGAAAAAGCCTCTAGGAGGCCAGAAAAGGACCCCTAGTAGTATCCCAAGCCTTATGACCATTCACCATCATCGCTATGCCACCTTCCACATCACCAACAGAGATTAAATTTCACACTTTCACATAAAAAAGGCCAAAAAGAAAAATAGATTTATTTGATTCATTTCCATGCACAACTGTAGAATGTTTGATGTTTTGAATTTTCATTCTTAGGAGAGTAAGATTGCATACATGTTAACTTAGCATTATTTTTAAGCATAACCTCTCAGCATTTAGTTAGAAAATTGTGTGTTTAAGCATTTGATTTCAACCTTTTTCCTTACTGCAGTAGAAAAGCTTTCTCTTACCGTAGATTTCTCTCTTCCTAATTGATAATCAAGCTTCTTCTAAATGGATAGAAGTTTGGTTTTACAAACCTTAATAATGACAAAGAGTAGACCCATCACATTTACTTATGTCTACAACATTGTCACCTCCAAGTTTGTACGAACCCCGAGTTGATAAAGTAAAGTTGGTAGCCCCAGGAGTTGCAACATTCTTGCAGTAATACTGGTGCTCATCATTTTTTGGCATTGTTGCTGGGGATGTGTCTGAGTAATATGTGATTACTAATTTCTTTCTTCCATTTCTTATCTTTGACATTCTACTATTAGTTCATTTCTGCAAAAGTAATTTAGTTTTCTTTCTTTTCCATTCTACGAGTAAAATTTCATTCAAGCGTTTAGTTTTCATTCAGCCGATTAGTTTCCATTCAGTTTGTAATTTCAATTCTACAATTATTTTCAAAGCTTGAAAAAAAATACAAAAAAAAACACTTTTTTTCATGCCTCATAGAAATAGGGATAAATTAGGGAATTTTTTTCGAAATTCCCCCACCGCTTCAAACAACCAACCTTCCCTCTTCTTTGGTGGCTGTGAATTGGAGGAACCCTTAGGTGAATAGTAAGAGATATTTGAAGAGCCTACAGGGGGAGAAGAAGAAGAGGAACCCATTCCAACTGACCTAATGGATGAAAATGGAAGTGAAAAATGAAATAGAGAAAGAGTTGAAGGTGGCTTTCCCATTAGAGAAACTAATGGGGATACCAAGATGAAGAATATAATCCCTTTGCCCTTCCTCATTTCCATGGCCTGAACTCAGAAGATCCAGACACTTTCTTGTTTCAGTTTGTTGTCATATGCAAAACCTATGATTACACCAATGATGAGCAGATGCTGAAACTATTCCCATCCACTCTCAAAGATGCATCTTTGCACTAGTTCATGGGTTTACCTGGGGATAGCATCACAACTTCAGCTCAGATGCAACAAGGCTTCAACAACAAGTAGCGATACCACTGCAGGTTGAAAGACAATAAGGAAGAATTTTTTAAGATAACCTTAGGGAATGATGAATCCCTAGAGGATTATGAAGAAAGATTCTAGCTTAGCTACAAAAGGGTTAAGTCCACACTTGACCTGAGTCACTAAATCTACTACTTCTTAGAGGGGTAAGGGAAGATCTTTGGAGACACTAAACCTTCTAACAGGAGGGGAAATCTACCATCTACCCTATAAATATATCAAGACTCTATTTAGAAACCATTGTAGGGCATCTAGGAAAAAGGGTAGGGGTAGCACCCCAATGGCCAGTCCATCCTCTTCCACCACATCCATCAAGGGTGAAATTGGAATCATGCTGGAAAATTTCAAGAGTGAGATGTTTCAAACCCTTTCTCTATAGATGGACACTATGCACACTAAGAGAAAATAGGAGGAATCAGAGAGAGACTTATCCATTTTCTTCCCTGGGTGCACAAGGAGGCACCCTAGGAATGAATATCCACTAAACTTGATTAAAGTTTTCTCAGTCTATTAAGAAAACCACTCCACAGACAAGTTCCCTTCTCTACTTGGACTAAAAGTTGTGTATCAGGGAGATGAAGGGATGACTGAACAACTCTGCTACATAAATCAAAGGAGACCTCATGGGCCTCAGCCATACTAGCGGGGCATGCAAGGGTCATCCCATACCTATTACAACCATAACCAGACCACATACATTCCCTCTTGGGCCCCCCCCCTACTCATCCTTCCTAGTCTACACCTTCTCCTTCGTCCTTTACACCTCAGTATCATTCCCAGCCAACCAACTAGTCACTTCAGCCATATGCTCCACCACCGCCTCAATGCAATGCACCGCCCCAAGGAAGGAGGCCCCCATACAACAATGCTATAGCTTTATTTCCTTCACCACCTACTCAACCACAAATTTTACACCCTGCTCCACCTAAATAACCCCAGATATTTGCCTAGCCAAATCCATACCCAAACAACAAACATGCACAAAAAGTATACAGTGGAGAGATATCCTCTCCTACTTATGCTGTGGAGATTTAGGAAATCAACCTGAGATCAGGGAGAGTGCTTCCAGACAACCAACCTCTACCTCCACCTAGGGAGAGTGAGGAAGAAAGAGAGGAAAGAATTCCTAAAGTAAATCCACCACCCTTTCGTGAGAGATTAACTCATATAGTCCAGCCTACCCCAGAAGAGACTGAACTTCTGAGAGAATTGGAAAATCGATGTGTAAGAATTCCATTTCTCCAAGCTATAAAAGATGTACATATTTACAACAATTTGGTTAAGGATAAGTTCTTCAAACATACAAGGAGGAGAAAAAGAGACACCCCTACCATTAATGTCATTGGACAACTATTGGACTTAATGTTGGGGCAGGTAATTTGCCCAAAGTATTTGGACCTTGGAAGCCCTTTAGTAGATGTGCACATCAATGGCACCATTGTCCCACACACTTTGATTGATCTTGGGGCTACCATTAATATAATGACTAAGGACACCATGCTCAAGCTCAAGCTCTAGGGTTCATTGAGAAAGACCACAATAGTCTTGCAACTTGTAGACTGTTCCACAGTGACCCTTGAGGGGATTTTGGAGGATGTGATGGTCTCCATTAACTCTTGGGAGTATCATGCATATTTCCTAGTCCTCCAGCGTAAGGCTAAGCTTATTGGTTACCCTCTCATACTTAGGAGGCCCTAATTAGCCACTGCTGATGCCTACATCAATTGCAAGGCTAGAAATATGACTATTAAAAATGGGCATATGTCCAAGAAGTTAGTCCTATACCCTCCTACTCAGCCATCTCTAGAACATGAATTACCTTTATGGATGGAAGATAAGGAAGAAGATGAAGTTTATTTAGCCAAACTCTATACCTTAGAAAAAACCATGGGAGGAGGACAATCCGATGAAGATGATTTGATTGAACACATACTCCAAAGTCTAACTCCCATCACATTGTCCTCAGAGGAAGTAGTGAAGGAAACCTAGAACAACCATAATATTGATCTATTCTTAGTTGATTCAAACCCTACCCATGTCAAAACCATAGAATTCAGCCCTGAGTGAACCTTGAAAATCAACCCATCTCTTTCTGTACACCAAGAAGAAAAGTTGTGCAACATGCTAAAGGAACATCTGGATGCCTTTGCTTGGAGTTACAAGGAATTGAAGGGAGTGCACCCCTCAGTGTGTACTCACCACATTTATATCAAAGAAGGCTGGAAACCACTTCGATAACTCCAATGAGTCCATCTCTCAAGGATATAGTCAAAGAAAAACTGCAAAATCTACTAGATGTAGGATTCATTTACCCTATCTCAGATAACGAGTGGGTCTCTCCTTTGGTGTTGGCTCCAAAGACAAATGGGAAGTGGAGGATTTTTGTCTATTATAGAGAGTTAAACAAAGCAACAAAGAAGGACCATTTTCCTCTACCTTTCATTGACCATGTGCTGGATGGTCTGACAGGGAAAATCTTTTTCTATTTCCTAGATGGGTTTAGCGAGTACAATAAAATTGAGATCAGCCCGAAAGACCAGGATAAAACTACCTTCAATTGTCCTTGGGGTACTTTCACCTATAGGGTCCTTCTGTTTGGTCTATGCAATGCCCCTGCCACTTTCTAGAGAGCGATCTTGAGTATCTTTGCCAAGCTAGTCCATGATGCAGTAGAGATTTATATGGATGATTTGACACCCTATGGGTGTGATTTCTAGGAGGCTCTATCCAACTTAGGTAAGGAAATGAACAAATGCATTGAAATGAACATGTCCCTTTGTCTCGAAAAATATGAGTTCTTGATGACTAGAGGGATTGTTCTATGTCATTCAATATACCAACAAGGATGGCAGGTGGACCCAAACAAAATACCCATCATCCAAAGGGTCCCACCTCCGAAAAAACACAGAGATGTCAGAAGTTTTCTAGGTTTAGCTGGATACTATCAGAGGTTTATAAAACACTTCAGCAAGTTAGTTGTTATAGACATATTTGAGCACTGCAACCCCAATCATATATTTCAATAAACCAAGGGCTCTTTAACCCCTAAAGAGGTTGTTTCATACCCTAAATGATCATGGTCAACTTATTACATCATTTCCCAGAAGTTCCACCTGAAAGACTACTCAACACTGGCCAAAACTGGACCATACTGACTGCTCCATGGTCAAGGTGCAATGCATACTAGCTGCAACACTAGCTAGGTGTGATGCATACTGAAAGAGCCTTTGGTGGGGTGTGATGAGCGAGAAGAGGCAAATGGCAGAGACAGTTTGCTAAATGGGTGCTCATGGAATCTTCTAGAAACTTCTCCTATGTCACTTGCCTCTCTGAATTCACCCAGGGATGAGTAAGAGATCAAAGAAATCTCCAAGTGGAACCAAGAAATATCAGTGGAATGACACTAGTCAAAAACCTAGAGGTGACTCACCTCCTTGCAAGATATCTATATATGGATCCCTCATCTGAGAGATCTGGAGGCTGCAAATTTGTAATTTGTAAGTTAGTGTTGTTGGTTTCTCTTTGAAACATTGTATCATTGGTGATCTTGCTTTTCATGAGGTGAAGAGGGCTTTGATACTGGGAGGATGATGTTGGATCAGACAGTGGGGTTGTAATCCTCTCTTCTACTATTAATAAAGTTATTTTAGCTTTCCTCCATATAATCATGTATTTGTGAATCATGTTATTTGTGAATGCAATTGTATGGTCAATATATTTCTGATTCTGCATTGTTTATGGTATTATAGATATCGATGCTCTGATGGTGTTTTGTTGATTTGCCTCTATAGGTATTCTCTAAAGTGGGACAAGTAGGAAAGGAGTAGCAAGCTCTATCAAGGGAGAGAGGAAACAAGCAAGGAGCCAAGCAAAAGAACTAGGTTGGTGTTCTTTGCTTCTCTCTTATCTATCATACATAAAGGAAATCACAAGTTACTTTGATTGTTTGTTTCTAAGATAGCTACCCATCCTAGTGGGACTAGCAGATCGAAAAGACACTAGTTTTCCCAGAAACAAAATGGTGACTCCATTGGGGAGTGATTAGTTTGTTTGTTTGTTATTGTTGTTTGCCTTATAAACTATAGACAGAGCCTGAAGTTAAGCCAGCTAGCCTTCGAACTGTTCTTGCTATGCAAGTGCAAAGTAGATCAACGCTACTTCATTCAATCTCTGGGTTGGTTTATGAACTGAAACCTGACTTGCAAGCATCCTTAGTGCCCTAGAGGTAGCTCAATAACCTCCTAAGATCATACCCCTGTACTTTGTTTTATTGTCTATCATAACTTAGCTAAAATAACTGAACTTAGCTACAAATTTTGAGCAAAAACCAAACTCAGTTTTGTTCCCTAGCCCATCGCACTGTCTATAACTAGTAGCATGTATGCATCACACCTTCCATGTGTTGTATGTGAGATGAATCCTTGTTTCCCTTAAGGACAAGTGTGATGATTGAATGATACTGTTTTCCTCTTTGGAATTTGTTTTTTCCTCCTTGTTTTCAGCTCTATTAAGTTGTTTTACTGGTTATGATCAGTATATCATTTTTGAAGCCTTCTTCCTTTACATTATTTCGCCTCCATTGATCAGGATTTTTGAATGTTTTTTATGTATTTTTCATCATTTACAGTCCTCCTTTGTCAAGAGTAGCTTAATCGAACTATCACTTTTTGATTCAAAAGTGTCGTAACTGTCGTTTTGAGTCAAGAAGAAGAATGTTGTAAAGTATTCCTCTTTTAGATAGTTGATTGTACTTTTGTCATCATATTTGATTTGAATTATCAATATTTGAAGTATCGAAAGCAGTTTTCCATTTGAAATTGAAAGTTTCATTTTAGTCTTCCTTTCATTTTGAAAAGAAATTGTTGAAGTGTCGCTTTGAAGAAAATAGTTCAGATCTGTACTTAGTTTTTCTTTTTGGCGTTCTCACATTAAGGAAACGGAAAAACAAATACATGCATGTGCATTTGCATTTAGACTGCATGCAGAAAATGATTTAGGAGAAGTGCATTTAGTGTGTGCTCTCTGCTCTCTGTTGAAAGAATCATACTTTTCTTTCCTTAGTAGCTAGGATTTTCATTGCTAAAAGAAAAAAAAATGATTGTTTACCCTTTTAGATTGCATATTTAGGAATTTTACATCTAGATCACGCGATGAACCTTGAAAGACAAACTTCTAAAAATGATCAACTCTAAAATAAACCTCAATGAACATAAAAATGCTTTGGAACCTAATGTAACACATCTAGAAGTCTAGGCTAGAGACGTGTTCTGGCATCGTAAAACCTAGTAACTATCATTTTCATTGAAGGTTGGGTGAGTCCTCCTCTTTGATATGACAAGTGCTAGTACGGACTTGTGCTCCCTGTACCGTCGAGTATATATTGGGAGACCACAATAGGCTGATATACTTTATCCTTAGGAAGCTGTGTCTGCCACCCTATCGATCGCAATGCATTGAACATAACATTCGAGAAGATTGACTGCCGTACGTAAAGTCCTTGGTAATTTCTCGTTAATTTACCACCAAGGTGTATATTACAGTTTTGCAATTGGTTTGGTAATCCCTCTATCTATATTTCTAGAGTAGTCACTTTAATTCCTTTTTGACTACTTAAAAGAAAAGGTCCATCTGAGCACTTGTACTTTAGGCTCATTAAATTTCGAAGGCGACTAGAGTCACCTTTAGCTTTTTCTCAACTCTTAAAAATTGGAAAAGCAGAGTTGTGTCAAAGAATCATAAAATTTATTTAATTCGGAATAACTTTTTCCTTTTAATTTTTGAGTTGATCAAGTAATATGCAATTGTGGAATAAATTCAATCAAAACCCCATCATTCATGGAGACTAGTGAGTCAACCATATTTGACTCTAGAAACGAAACTATTTTGGGAAAAATGGTCTCATTTTACTGGCTCGAATTCTCCTGGTCTATTTGAAACTTGTGTTTCAACATCATCAGAGACTCCAGTTACTCCAATTATTTCTGGTACATCTGCCTTTACAGAAGAAGTTCCACAGTTACAAGAGGACATTAGAACTAATCCTAGTGTAACGGTAAACACTTCTATCCTTGAACCAACTCCATCTAGAGTTGATCCAGAAACTGAAGTTCACTTACCTAAACATCTGGAAGTTGAGTTCCAGAATTCAGAAGGTGTCACCCCACTGGTATTTGTTACTATAGAAACTACACCTTCTTCAGCTCCGGAAATATTTTATGGACCTGACAGTCTACCTCTTCCACCTTGATTGATTGCTATAGAAGAGATTGTATAGGATCTTCCATCCAGTACCCCATTTCGTTTTGGAATTGGGATCCACTTATATCCTTCTACTACAGAAGTTAGTTCTTTTAATTACCCTTCATCACAAGTTCCTGTTGAATTGCTAGGAAATCTTTTGGATAGACTAAATATGTCTGAACAACCATCAACATATAGGATTATGTCATCTGATATAGCAATAGCATAGCCTCCTACTGCTACTCCAATAATGTTTGTTAGTATAGCATCTGTCCCAACTAGTTATCAACCATTATATGGAGTCCACCCAGGGACTGTTTTGACAGCATGGTTTGTTCCTATTTGTTCATCCACATTCTTATCTGGAATTTCTTATGTTGAAACTCAGCAAATTGATCCTTCACATCAGTATCAATTTGGGCAGTCCAGTCTCCAAAGACCAGTCTATTCTTTGAATAGTGGATTGCCTCCATATGGGGGGCAGTATGCCTTTTCATTGCTTCCTCTAAGAGAGCAACCATATGACAGTTCACAACAAAATTCAGGTCAAACTGGAATTACATCCAATGGTTGGGTACCAATACTACCTCAACAACCAAAGAGTTGTATATTCAATGCAACCAAATCAACTTGTGTCGAACATTCCCACTACACCTATTATTGTGACTATGACACAAGTACAAGCACTGCCTATTGTATGTCAACCTCAAGTCTCTCAGGTCGTAATACAATAGCCTCTTGTCTCCATGGCTCAATCACAACCTTATATTAGTGCCTCCTTAACTGGAGTGACTTAGGTTCACATGGGTACTATCACCCCTCATCTTGGTCAACCATCCAGTATTTGACAACACCAAATGGTCCAACAACCATGGCTAGTACAATATCAACAACCACAATTCCAGCAAGCTTACCAAGGACCTGAGCAGCAAACCTTTGTAGGTAATGGGCAACCATATTGTCAAAATGGTTACCAACACTCATATTATAATGGTTATGCCCATCAACCTTATCAAAGTTATCAACATTAGATACATTATGCTGGTATGCAAAGACCTACTACTCACGCAATCCCATCTTATCTTGGGTATGCTTTGCAAAACTTGAATCAACAGTTGCCTTTTATAGCAACTTTATAATTACCAGATGTGAACCAGCTGATAAATGATCCAATTGCTTATGCCCCTTGGTGGCTAGTGATTCCTCATAAACTTCCATTTGATATTCCTAAATTTAATGGAAATCCGAGTGAAGTTCCATCGAATCACGTAATGACTTTTCATTTGTGGTGCTCATCTAACACCCTCAATGATGATTTGATTAGGCTTCGCCTTTTTCAACAAACGCTAACTAGTCCGACAGTGAAATGGTACATCGAATTGCCTAGAGCTTCATTTGACAACTTCAGCACCCTCGCCACTACCTTTCTAACCCATTTTCAGTTACCTATAAGGTACGAAATGGGAACAGAACTCCTTACCAACTTAAAGCAGACAACAACCACTCACATATCTGATCATATTCATGAGTGGTGACGTTGTCGTCAGATGGTAAAGAAGTATGTTCCTGATCAGCTTCTAGCTAAGTGGTTTATTAAGTCATTATTACCTTCTATTACAGAAGATGTGGCCAAGGGAGGAGTTATCACTGAAGAGCAAGTCATTGCTCGTGCACAATATTTAGACTTGACCTATATTCAGTCTGGCATGCTCTATGACAAAATTCCTGATGCTCCTACACTAGAAATTTTTGTTCCTCTCCCTCCTAAATAAAATAGGGACTCTCATGTCGGCGATGGTTTGATTGGCACCTCAAGTATGTAAACCGCAAAGGCACCATTTGGTAAAGCCCTTGCAATTTCTAGTAAAAAATCAAATGAAAAACTTCTTGCCTTAGAGATTAATGCCATGTCATCTAACAAGGGCAAGGAACCAAAGCAACCAGGGGGAAAGAAGAAAGGGAAAAACAAAAAGAAGAAACAGGAAGATTCAACTCCTAAAAAACCTTCTGGAAACCCTACTGGGTGAAAGAAACCTAATCAACCATGTTTCATATGTGATGAGGACCATTGGAAGAAATATTGTCAGCATCAAGCTAAGGTCACGAAGTTCTTGAAAACTTCAAGTACGTTGCCGGTATTGACTGATCCATTTCCAAACCCAGAAACCAATCCGGTTGCTATCGATCATGCTTCCCCATCCCAAGTGCTTATGTTTTCCATTTTGAAACAGAAAAATGATGCTTTGATATCGACAAGGAATAAAGATTATGGGAATCCACAAATGTCGAACAACAAAGCTATAGATCAACCTAGTAGTTCGACAACAACTTCATCAGAAGTTGTGTCACCCATCATTCCTGAATTAACTATAAAGCCGCCAAAGGGAATAGTACATAAATTGACATTTAATCCTCATGCTCAAGCAACATAAAATTATAATATAGTGGAGGATCTGGCTCAATCGCCATCCGCTATGTCAACACTTGAAGTACTACATAATTTCCCCTCCCAAAAGCAGGCTTTATTATCAGCAATAGGTGGGATTGACCCAACGAATTCAAATATTTTTGCCTTTAACCATAAAGGATATGAAGCTTAGTTACTGGCCCAACTTGCTTTCCTTATACAAGTAAAAGCCCTCAACAAAACTGTTCATTGAACAATCATTGACGAGGGGGCATCTACATATATTATGTCAATGATTTGCTGGAAAACTTTAGGCTCACCACCCTTGTCACGATCATCAACAACGTTAAAAGAATTTGATGGAAGGACATACACACCATATGGGATATTAAGTAACTTGCAAGTTGAGCTCGGGGGCAAGATAGTAGAAATTGAAGTCGAGGTCGTTGATGGAAACCTTGACTACAATATCTTACTGGGAAAGCCCTGGATTTATGCTATGGATGCTGTTGTGTCAACATATTTCAGAAAGACTGTATTTCCCTTCCAAGGAGGAATTACAATCATTGACCAACTAACCTTTTTCCCCAGTAGTTCACAAGCTACTTGAAGCATTCCATTGATCCATGGAAACTCTCAAACACTTCAAAATGTTGGAGTAGATCTCCTAAAAGACCCTTCCTTAATGGGTACTTTTGCCCTCCTGCCTCCGAGTAATCTGGCGGAAGTGGCCACAGTGGAGACCTATCACATGATATCTTCTACATCATCAAATATTAAGAAGAAATCTAACCCTTTTGGTAGTGTGGATCATCACCAGGTGTTGCCCCCAAGCCCTATAGAATTGTTCTAGCAATCAATTTTCTGGGCATGGATGGCAAACCCAAATCAAAACTTAGCAAGTGTTTGGATAGATAGGTCTTTAGAATATGGCACCTCTTCTGATCCTTGGTCTTGTATACATTCTATAGACAAAGAAATAATTCAGTCAATGATGAAAGGAGAGGCACCATGGGAAGATTGTCACCATCGTTTCCATATTCAAGATAACAATGAAGATTATTCTAGCGACCTTAATCATCCTTAAGTTTCTTATTTTCTATCAAATACTGTAAATACTGTGGATTCCAAGTGAAATCTGTCCAATATCGAGGAAACTATCGCCATTAATATCTCGACCAAAACTATTGTTGTAGAGAATATTCATGTTGGCAAATATTGTTCTCCTTTAGAGCTAGAAATATATTGTGCTCTCTTTCATGAATTCAGGGATGTCTTTGCATGGTCATACGAAGAAATGCCAAGCATTGACTTGAGTGTCATTGAAAATGAAATCAAGATGTATCCAGATGTCAAACGAGTACGACAATGGGTTCGACCGGTGCACCTGAAGAAAGCTGCTGCCGTTAAGGCAGAAGTTGAAAAACATCTACATGCTGGTTTCATTTACCCTATTCCTCTAACAAATTGGGTATCGAATATTGTTCCTATGATGAAGAAGTAAGGAACAATTAGAGTGTGCGTCGATTACAGGGATGTAAATCATGTTTGTCTAAAGGACAACTACCCTACACCCTTCATCGACCAGATAATTGATGAATGTGCCGGATGCAAAATATTTTCCTTCATGGATGGATTTTTCAGATACAATAAGATCAATATCCGCCCACATGACCAGTCAAAGACTGCATCTATATGTCCATAGGGCACATTCATGTACCACAAACTACCTTTTGGTTTGAAGAACGCAGGGACAAATTTTCAGAGGGCAATGAACTACGCCTTCCATGACACAAAACACATCGTTCAACCATATCTCGATGATTTACCGACTCATTCACGAATGCGAACTGATCACCTATAGCATTTGAGAGCTATATTTCTCCACTGCCGACACTACAAGATATGACTCAATCCACACAAGTGTGTGTTTTGTGTTGGTTCTGGTCGGTTACTTGTTTTCGTAGTTTCTAATAATGGAATTTGACTCAACCCATGTAAGGTTTAGGCAATCATTGACATGACTCCACCTTCAAATTTGCTTTAGATTTAGAAACTCCAAGGGAAAGCAAACTTTCTAAGGAGGTTCATTCCGAATTACGCTGAACTTGCTAAAGGTTATATGCATCTTTTTGAAAAAATAAGTACCCTTCAACTGGGATTAGGTTACACAAAATTCCTTTGATGCTTTAAAAGGTTCCCTAGTAAAAGCATCATTAATGTATGCTCCTGACTATCAAAAAGACTTCAACATGTATCTCGCCACTACAGATACAACCATCGCAATGGTTTTAGTACAAGAAGACAATGGAATAGAACATCCTGTGTATTATTTATACCACAACTTAAATGATACAAAAAGCAAGTACTCCTATGTTGAAAAGCTACCTTTGGCAGCTATTCAAGCAGCACAAAGATTTCGACACTATATACTTTTTCGCAAAACTACCATTTTATCAGATTGGAACCCTATGAATTACATTCTGTCGCGTCAATTATGAGGGGGAAAATATTCCAACTGGATAGCAATTTTGCAAGAGTTTGATCTAGAATTCACAAAATCCAAATCAAAGAAATCTCTAGTCTTTGCGGAGTTACTTTGTGACCTCCCATCGTTGTCCAACGATTTAACATCCAAAGCATCAATCGTGGATGAAACTCTGTTTCTAATATCTTCAAGTGATCTGTGGTATGGAGATATACTGATCTATCTCCAAACCTAAACATTTAGGCCTAATACCTCTCACTCTGAACATCTACATACTCGATACCAAGAAAAAGACTACATGATCGTCAGTAATACAGTTTACCATCGTGGTGTCAATATAGTTCTGCGAAGGTGCCTCACACATGAGGAGGCTGAAAAAGTCCTGAATGATAATCATTCAGGTGTGTGCATGGGGCATCAATCTCGTTACATTACGTCACAAAATATATTACGAGCTAGTTACTTCTGGCCCACAATATTCAAAGATTGCATAATTGCAGTCAGAAATTGCCATGCTTGTCAGATTTTTGATCTCAAAACCAGATTACCACCTGCACCACTGCATCCAGTAATTCTTGTTGGGCCATTTTCCAAATGGGGCATAGATTTCATGAAATGTAACCCCACCTCAGCCAAGGGCCATGGGTATATCATAGTCGTTGTCAACTATTTTACAAAATGGGTTGAGGTGATGTCTACATTAAACAACAACAGCGAAACAACTGCTCTTTTCTTTTTTAATCATGTATTCTATAGATTCGGTGTTTAACAGGCTATAGTCACAGATCATGGATCACATTTTCACAATCACATGATGGTTGAACTGGTTGCAAATTAGGACTACCCACAACAGTTCCACTCCATATTATCTACAAGCTAACGAACAAGTTGAGGCCATCAACAAAGTCCTGAAGCGCATGTTGCAAAGGATGATTGGAAGCCACAAATGGAATTGGCACTTAATACTGTACTCAGCTCTGTGGGCATATAGGACATCAGTAAGAAACGCGACCAGATTCACACCCTTTCAGTTGGTGTATGACTTGGAAGTTGTCTTATTGATTCAGTGTGAAATTTCATCCCTCAAGCTCGCAATCGATCTACTTCCTAAAACTTCAGAGGAAGAGGCTCGTTTCTTGGAATTAATCCACTTGGATGAAACCCACCGTGATGTCACACTGGCTAACGAAGCACATAAGAAACATGTCAAAGTGCAATTTGACAAAAATGTCAAGCCTCGTGTTTTCACAGAAGGTGACCTAGTCTTGCTTTATGATCAGGACCCTGATAAATTAGGAGCAGGTAAGTTCAATCCATTATGGATGGGCCCCTATATTGTTAAACGAGTATTAGCAAAAGGAGCCTATGGGATGGTAGATTACGATGGGATTCCACCGTCGCAACCCTGAAATGGGTTATATCTTAAGCATTACTATGCTTGACTAGGTGTAGTAATCTCTTTATAGATATGCTTTTGTTACATTTTTGTTTTTTCCAAGAGTTTTCATTTTGGTTAGGTAATCCACTTTGCATTTTTTGTAGATGTCAAACCTTTTGGAAACATTCATTGGGTATGACGATGGAGCTAGTCGTAGAATGTGGAACCTATCTTCCACAGCCTGGGCCATTTTTTCTCCAAGTGGCAAGTTAGTGAGTTTCAGAGGGATATTTATTGGTCAATCAACAAACAAAATCGCTGAGTACAACGTGTTGATGGAGCTTCTACCTAATGCCATTTCACATGGCATACACCGACCTATTGTTAGGTTAGATTCTCAACTCGTCATTCTACAGCTTACTGGTGTCTATTCCATTTGGAACCCATCTATCTATCGTATGTTCCTAAGAGTTAGGATTTTGGAAAGGCAATTGATTCTGTTCAATATCAATACATTTCTAGAAACTTAAACTCATTAACTGATTCATTAGCAAATTATGTGTTAGATAGACATTTGCAGCATTTGTAAAGAAAAGCATTTCAAATTAACATTTGCATCAGGATCACATAACCTAACCAAGATAAAACTCTGAAAATAAAAAATATATAACTGTTTGTAGCTTTTACAAAATGTTTTGTGTCCAAGAAAAAATTGGTCAAATGACCAAAAACTCAAAAATGAGTGCAGGAAAGCATCCTAGGCTAATGATGCTGGTGATAACATGTCACCACCTGTGCAATAATACACAAGAGCCTAGTCCATTGACTCGGCATGCCATTAGTATGGTGTTGTAATATTAGAGGAAAATCGTCGGTCCTCACATCTGGAATACCAAGAGTGAGGCCCTCGACCTGATCTTGCAGCACTACAAGGTTCTCTGCTATATCCAAATCGTGAAGCACAGCCCTCCCTATAGCCTCTTCTGCTGGAACATCAGCCGCCGCCTTCGAGCATGTTCCTCGTCGCATTGGCCCAACATCTACACCAATATATGAGTTTGATTAGTCTTGATAAAATTTAAAAGAACACTAAAACATTTAAAAACTGATAAACGAAGATATGGTCAAATCCTTTTACCCATAACACTCCACTGCTCGCCAGCCGATAACACCAAATCTGGGTCACCTCGCAAAATCTATCCCAATGTATGGATACTCTACAAAAACCATATCCTGATGGTTGAAACACTTGAAGAAAGCCTTGAGGAAAGAAATCTATGACTGACTAGAATGTCTGGCCATGAGATTGACCCATCTCTGCATCCATGGTTCCCTTAGTGCTGGAAACCCCAATGAAATGTACTATTGCTGCATCAGTGGAATCCTCTCCAAGGTGAAAGCAGTCAAAATGGAACCATAGCCAAAGTTCTTGGATATTCCATTCTTTACCTTGGAGAGTTGTTCTTTTACAATTGGAAGTACTCCCTCACACCTGTTGAATACCTTTGGTTCTAGGCATTCTGTGGCATACTACATATAAGATCTGTTGGCCAAATGAAGAGTCGTGCTATTAGCCAATCAAGTAAAGGTGAACAAAATGGTCCTCGAGGACTGACCATTGAAATCTTCGATATTGACCTTGCCATCCCTGCTAGGCTGAGATCCATCTCTACAAAACTGGTGAATATAATCCCTCATGGATTCACCCCCACGGGTGGATCCTGATAGTGGGAGAGGGGCACCACGCCTCGATAACCCCATCAAAAAGTAGATATCCTCGAATATGAATGGAATGGATTTTCCTCTAATCTGGAATACCTGGTTGATCAGATCCCATGCATCGAGAAAATATTGCAACAAATTAATTTGTTTCCTCATGTTGGATATGCGGAAGAATTTGAGCAAACTATAGTTTCACAATGCAGTAATTGTGCCCTAGTTGTGTAAGGCAATCATGTCCTCTTCTTCATGTTCACGTTCACACCATGTGATGACCATCTTGATCCAATGAATCTCTAAGAGAAAAATAAAAGATAAATTAGGATCCTGATTTGAGAAAAAATATGCAAAAATTTCATGAAAAATCACTGTGCAAAGTTTCCCTTCTGCGCCCATTGCACCCTACCTTTGAGCAAGATGAGATGCATACTGACTAGCCAATGTCTAGCTCAATATGCATCGCACCTTTCAATGCAGGCCAAGTGCGATTGATAGAGAACGAATTCTTCAAACCCCAAGGGCCCAGAAACAGGGAAAAAATTGCTCAAAATCAGAAGAGGATGGAATGAAAATGAATAGCTCAGGGTCAGCTCCTACCTAGTCCTGATGGTGCGGAGAATAGTCCACCAGATCTCTCGAGATTAGCTGATGAAATTAGTGTGGGAAAACCACTCTAGACAACTAAAATCCCAAATTTGAAAAGAAATGGTAAAAATGAGAGGTAAAACTACTTTTATGTTATTGTTCACGTACTTTAAGTAAAATGTTAGTTTTTAATTCATTTTTTAGGCATATATATGTATTTCTAATCAATTTGATGGAGCAATTGAGCAGGTCGAACAACCAATGAAAGAATCTAATGTGTTAAATGGTAAACTGAATATCTTTGACCAATATCATGAGTAATGTTTCTGCAAAGTTCAAGCTTGTTAAAAAATAAACCTAGCACTGAGCACATGTTGGCACAAGGTTCAAGCTCATTAAATAATAAACCTACCTTCAATAAATGACCTTTGTGAATGCCTTGCTATTAGTCTTTTGAACCTTGGTTGTGTTCTTCCATCACCTCCATTCTTCTGACCGATCATGCACTTCCACTTGATTGTTTACCCTTTTCAGGAACAGCTACGACAAGTGATTCTGTTAGCCACCCTCTTCACTGCCATGTTTTGAGAAGTTCCAAACATACCTAGAACTAGTTGCTACCTGAAAACATCACTTGTTCCTAAAAAATGAGTTTCTTTTAAGCTCTTTTTAGACTCATTAAATATGAAAAGATTACCGACCTATTGGCCTTTCTAGCTCATTAAAGTAAAGAGAAGTGCCATCCCTCCTATACATTTTAATATTTTATATCCTGAGGGATTATCAAACAAAAAGAACAAGCGCTTGTCTTTTTGGCTCGTTAAAGCGATTAAAAAGTCATCCCTTTCGTATTATTTTATACTTTTTTCTGACTTAAGGGATTATGCTACGAAAAAGGACTGCTAGAGTTTCCTTTTCGTCCCTTTTAAAAGTCTCTAAGAATGAAAAGGAACAAGTTATGTTTGTAATTGAACTTGTTAAAACAATAGCGACAAACTTGTCCACCTGGACGAGAACGCGTTTCACTGTCACTAGACTCGCTAAAACATAGCAACAGGTTTGCTCGAAGGGAAAATTATATAAAAATCATATGTTATCCTCCTCAAGCTTGACAAAAATAAAGAGGTACTAGTCAGCAATGACTAGGGAAACAAAGGGAAGAAAACTTGAAGAAATTTATTGGTAGTAGGTTTCTCTTGAACATGACATTTTCACTCCATCACCATGATTGAGTCGGGTAGGGTTATTCCATTCACTGGTCATATCACCATTGGTCCTCCGTACCATCCATATTTTGGGGTTAATTCTACCAATCCATTTTAGTGTCGCCAACATGTTCAAGAGAATTCATTCAGAGAATTCACCACCCAGCTAACACCTCATCCACTACAATACCTACACCCTCCATTTTTCATGACCGCCATTCCTGAACCTTGTATCATCAGATCGTGTTCACCTCCACAAAATCATTTGTTTCATTTTGTGTTGTAGATGTGGGATACATCAAGCCCATCCTATAATGATTCACTTCTTGTCAACATCAGCTCATTATCCAAGAAGTTGACTTAGAAACAACTCTTTCAGTATGAAGCTTGCATGCCTTAGTGGCAAATTTCTCACTTCCAGTGATAGGTTAACATCAATGACCTTCGATCGAAAGATTTTGCGTGGTGTTCAACATTGACTCATATATTCACACCACATGAATTGTACTGTAGTACCTTAAGGGTCATTATCATTATCGGTGATTCCTCTCCCACCTGTTAATAGCTTACATCATTGGGTGGTAATCAGGTAATGTCTTTCCATGTTTGACTTCAAAACATCTTTTCACATGGATCAACTTGTACATTGGATGAAGATTGAACGAGTTTGAAGACCTCGGATCTAGTTTCATCCATCCAGGCTATGATATATTCAAGAAAATAAAGACATCAAAAGTACACAAAAGCTGCAAAGATGATCGTCCAAGCTAAGGAATGATACTATACATATAAAGAATCACCAGTCTGTGACCACAAATAGTTATCTGTTCCATGTACATGAAAATGAATTTATAAAAGCTAAGCATGGGAATTCCCACCTCAGCTAGATCATGAAAATAATGTGATGATGATGTATTATATTGTATCTTATTACAGGTCACCTTCCAGTGCGAATACCTCAGATCCTCATGATAAAGCATTTCACGCGACATCAAAAGATTTATGACCTCATGCTTTAGGGGGCAACTGTTATAGACATATTTGGGCACTACAACCCCAATCATATATGTCAATAAACCAAGGGATATTTTACCACTAAAAGTGTTGTTTCATACCCTAAAGGATCATGGTCAACTCATTACATCATTTCCCAGAAGTTCCACCTGAAAAACTACTCAGAACTGGCCAAAATTGGACCATACTGATTGTTCCATGGTCAAGGTGTGATGCATAGTGGCTGCAACACTAGCTAGGTGCGATGCATACTAAAAGAGCCTTCTGTGGGATGCGATGAGCAAGAAGAGACAAATGGAAGAGATAGGCAGCTAAGTGGGTGCTCATGGAATCTTCTAGAAACTTCTCCTATGACACTTACCTCTCTAAATTCACCCAGGGATGAGTAAGAGATCAAAGAAATCTCCAAGTGGAACCAAGAACTATCAGCGGAATAACACTAATAAAAAAACATAGAGCTAACTCACCCGCTTGCAAGACATCTATATATGGATCCCTCATCTGAGAGATCTGGAGGCTGGAATTTTTTAATTTGTAAGGAAGTGCTATTGGTTTCTCTTTGAAACATTGTGTTGTTGGGTGATCTTGCTTTTCATGAGGTGAAGAGGGCTTTGATGCTGGAAGGATGATGCTGGATCAGACAGCTAAGTTGTAATCCTCTCTTCCACTATTAATAAAGTTATTTGAGTTTTCCTCCATATAATCATGTATTTGTGAATCTTGTTATTTGTGAATGCAATTGTATGGTCAATGTATTTATGATTCTGCATTGTTTATGGTATTATAGATCTTGATGCTTTGATGGTGTTTTGTTGCTTTGCCTCTATAGGTATTCTCTAAAGCGGGACAAGTAGGAAAGGAGTAGCAAGCTCTATCAAGGGAGAGAGGAAACAAGAAAGGAGCCAAGCGAAATATCCAAGTTGGTGTTCTTTGCTTCTCTCTTATCTATCATACACAAAGGAAATCACAAGTTAGTTTGATTGTTTGTTTCTGAGATAGCTACCGATCTTAGGGGGAATAGCAGATCGAAAAGGCACTAGTTTTCCTGGAAACATCAGCGTCTCCTTTATTTGGGTTGTTGGCCAAATACTCTGGTTTGTATGGTCAAAAGTTGCCAAGAGCCTTTGGACAATTTTACCGCTACACCTATTCTCTAAGGCCCAAATTGGGACCTTCCTTTTCATATACATGTTGATGCCTCACACAAAGCCATAGGAGTAGCTATAGGGTAGATAGATTAAAAATTTCCTTATGCCATTTACTTTATTAGTAAGAATATGTCAAAGGCTGAACTAAACTACAAAGTGATTGAAAAGGAGCCCCTAGCTATTGTACATTCATTGAACAAATCTAGGCATTGCATTACAGTTATCAAACATTATTGCATACTAACCATGTTGCAATTAAATATTTAATGAATAAACCTGATGTAAATGCCCGTATTATTAGATGGTTACTTTTATTACAATAATTTTATCTAACTACTATTGATAAGCCTAGAAAGGAAAGTTTTGTTGTAGAGTTTTCATCCCGATTAACTTTTCCTGTAGGGGAGGAAGGAATGGTTGATGATTAGTTACCGAATGAACACTTATTCGCCATTTCAGTTATGTCTCCATGGTTTGTTGACATAGAAAACTACTTGATGTCTGCAAAGTTCCCACCAAATTTGTCTTCCAAAGAGAAAAACAATATTGTGAGGAAGAGCACCCCATTCACTTGGGTTAGGGGCAACCTCTTCAAAATAGGTTCGGATCAAATTCTGAGAAGATGTGTCAGGGAGGAGGAAGTCTCTGACATCCTTCTGACCTGTCATGATGGGCCTTGTGGAGGTAATTTTGTAGCCAAGAGGACAACATTCAAGGTGTTACAAGCAGGTTATTATTGGCCCACTCTTCATTAGGATCTGAGAAGGTATACTAGTCAGTGTGATTGGTGCCAAAGGATGGGAAATCCTACTCCAATGGATGAAATGCATTTGCAACCTCAAGTGACTTTCGAGCCATTTGACAAGTGGCGCATGGATTTCATTAGACCAATTGAGCTTCCATCCATGCAAAACTAGTACATCATTGTGTGCACTAACTATTTGACCAAGTGGGTTGAAACCAAGGAAATGAAAGGAAACAACAGAGGAGAAGGTGGGTGAATGCTTAAGGGAAAATGTATTTTACAAGTTTTGGTACCCTAGAGAATTGGTCACTAATCAAGGAAACCAGTTTACATCCAACGTGATTAAAGACTTGTTAATTAAGAACAAGATCAAGCATAGAACATCCACTCCCTATCACCCACAAGGTAATGGGAAAGTGGAGGTGGCCAACAAACCATTGGAGGGAATTCTGACTAAAGTGGTTAGAAACAACAAAAAATATTGGGTAGATATATTAGTTTAGGCCACCTGGGCCTACAATACCACCTAGAAGACCACCATTAGATTCACCCCCTATGATTTGGTCTATGGGAAGAAGGTCATGTTGTCCATTGAATTTGAGTACAATACATTGAGGATGGAAACCCAACTAGATCTAGATCTCAGCATGAGTGCACAAAAAGAGAGATTGCTTCAGCTCAATGGGTTAGATGAGTTTATAATGCAGCCCCCCCTGCACACAGAGGTGTGTCAAATTCAGAGGAAGATCTGGCATGAAAATAATGTCAAAGAAAAGAAATTTCAAGAAAGTGTTTGGGATTTGCTATATGATTCCATATATAAATAATTTAAGGGCATGTTCAGGACTAGATGGTTAGGGCCTTATGTCATAGAGAGATGTCATGATAATGGTTCAATGTAGATTAGAACCATTGATGCAGAGGCCATTCCTTTACTTGTTAATGGGCATAGATTAAAGGTTTACAATAAGTCATTGTCAAAGCAAGAGTTCATTGATGGTATTAGAAAAATAGTGATGGTGGTGGAGCAAGTATCAGCTCCTACCTCATCAAGTCACTTAAAAAGAAAAAAGAAAAAATAAAAAATAAGGAGACTAGGGTGAAAACCTCCATGAGGCACCAGAGTCCCACTGTTCGGTCGAAAATCTCTTGAAGTGGCTTAATGGTGTGAAAAAAAAAAAAAAAAAAAAAAAAACTCTGGGTGAAAACCTCTTTTGAGGCGCATAAGGAAAATTGCCAAGATGAAAACCTCTTGGAGGCAAACTAGTTGCTTTCAAAAAGAAAAAAAGAAAAATAAAAAAAATAGAAAAGAAAACTTTGAAAATAATGTTTGCAGGTCAATAGGAGGAGGATTAGAGCAACAAGAGAGAATAAAAAAAGACCAATCCTGCTCATTTTTATTTCTCCATTCAGTATCCTTCATCATTCCATCATTCCCTCCATTTTCCCACTCATTTACCTCATTTTGCAAGGGTTCTATGTTTTCTACGACATTCCCTGTAAGCCTGTAGGATTCCCTAAAAACCTACAGGATTTCCTAAAAACCTACGGGATGATCCTATAGGAATTACAGTGGTTTGAGAATCCTAAAGGAAGTAACCCTAGAGCAATATCAAAAAAATAAATTTCTACTTCAGCATTTGATCACCATACCTCTCTCCACCATGATCACCCCTGCATTCATCCAAAAAAAGTCAGTTTCAAAAAATTTAAATTACAATTTTCAAAGAAAAAAATAGAGAAAGGAGGATGAAGATGGAGAACAAGGGGACAACACCTGTAGATTATCTTCCTCATCCATAAATCCATAGACCCCTTCTCTTCCCATGCCAACCATCCTCATGCTCCAGAAGTGGAAAATGATTAAAAATTTTTGAGGGAGAAGCAACTACAAGACATCTTGTAGGAAATCCTACAGTAGCCTATCCCACAAAACAAAACAAAATCACAGGTTGCAGTCAGCTTCAAGCATGGAGATCCATAGGTCAAAGAAGATCCTCAAGAGCCTAGTAGCAGCAATCAAAATCATCAACATCAACATCCAAGTACCTGCACATCAAATAAAATCATCAGAGGACAATAAAAAAAAGGAGAAAAGCATATGCAACAAACACACAACAAATACTTCATTCTTCAACAAACAACATCAAGGCATCATTACGATAGGTAAGTATCTCACCTCCACTCTCTCGTTAGTGTGATATGATAAAACATGTAAAAGTTGTGAAAGAGTTTGTTTATAAGCGAAAGGTGGCCAGTTAACTTGGCCACCTTTGTTCAGTCAACAAAGATAAAATACTTAGTCCTTACACACGTGGCAACAGTCAAGTCAAGGAAAAGGAGAGATGAGGTCCAAAGTGGTTAAGCTACGGATGCTCGAAGTGGGAGTTGATGACGAGGTGAGGAGAATGATGATGTGGTAGTGGGACTAACTGTCCAACAATGGATACTCATACCTCGGCTGGTACCACACAATCCCACTTAAATCACCCGTATAAGGAAATAAATTTTGATCCCCATGCATATAGGCATTCACATTCTTGAGGCTAGACACTAGAAAACTTGCTCTCATCCCTGAAACAATCTACAGGAAAGGAAGAATTTGTTTTTTTCCAACGCAGGACCACCTATAGGATCCTAAAGGAAATCCTACTGGATACAGTCCAACACCTATAGGATTGGTAGTGAACAGTTTTAAAAGGGAAAAATAGAGGTTAGCTTCATCAAGTAGTGATAAGGAGGTAGGGTCTATACTTCCCCACATTTTCTAAGTGAAAAAGAATATAGAAAAGCCTTCTAGTTTATTGAAAAAGATTGCAGTCTAGGGGAATTGCATACACATAATTTTCATTTAAAATTCCTCATTCATTAAATTTTGTATCAGACATATACACCCCTCCATCCATCAAAGAGAAATGACAGGGGGATTTAGTAAGAGGGATTCCATCAACACAGTGAGGATTCATCAGCACCATCCTATAGTAGAGATATTCACAAGGCATAACTGGAGGGGATATGATGATGAAGTAGCCAAATATTTTTCTCTCCCCCTCATTCCATTGTCTGGGACCCATGCCACTTTTTTGGTGAAAGGCCTCTCTATAGAACTCACCCCTATAACCATAGGCAGAATTACCACACTTCCTCTAGGAGTGCCTTGGAGAAAGGAAGATAAGGGAAATAGCCAAACTGCAAAGAATAAATTCCTTTTAGAAGGAGAGGAGGCAATGGAAGATAAACATAGAGTTAGAAGAGCAAGCCTACCCCATCCTTAGAATGAAATTAGCTAGCACCTTATAAATTAAATCTCATATGAAGGTAGATTCAGTGTGGTATATGGATACCATTTTAGGCTTGTCTAAGAATTGAGGTTTGGAGCAGACACACCTCCTCAAAACAGACTTAGCATACCCTACTTCCTTCTTCAATCAGTGATAGATATGACCATGAAGGTGCAGGAAGGAAACCATTAATAACTGGTCCATCATGGGTTAATTAGAATTATCATAGAAGATGCCCCCCAAAACCTCAGAGTCGCTATCACATGGGAAAATTTCAAAGACATGCAGACGAAGGAAGATATAAAATCCCTTGAATATGACAAGAGCCCCACTGCCAGTGAAAGGGACAAAGAAGAGATAGAGAAGGATGAAGATGAAACTAAAAAGGAGGAAGAATAAATAGAGAGGGATGAAGAGGAAATAGATGAGAAAGAAGAGGAAGAAAAAGAGAAGGAAAGTGGTGAAGAGACAGAAGAGGATGCAAAGGAGGAAACTGGTGAAAAAAGTGAGGAACTAGAGGGAGAAGAAGAGGATAAAGACAAGAATGAAAAGGAAAATGAAAAATGGGAGGTAGAAGACAAGGAGGAATCACCTCGGGTGTCTCTAGAACCCAATGAGAAAGAGGCAGCAACTACTCTCACTGCCCTTAGTACCCCTATCAAACAAAAAGGGAAAAGACAAAGACAAACTCCATTGTACTTTAGGACAAGAAAAAGCACAAGAATAAGGTAGGGAAAACCTCAAACTACCACCAAATTTCCTATTGTCATTGAAGACTCACCCAAATAGTAGGAGAATATGGCTCCTCTTATGAAAACGCAAGGAGAAGGATCATTAGGACAAGCCTCTCCCAAGTCTCCTACCACTTATGTTAGGAGGCTTGTCACTAGATCTGCCTCATGCAAAGGAAGAGGCCTCCTATAGGATACATAGAAGGACCCATAGGAAGCAGAGGCAATCCTATAGGAAACTTTGCTAAACCTACATGTAACTTAGAAATTGGATAAAGAAGAGAGTATGCAAAAGGAAACAAACAAAGAGGATCTAGACTTAAGGGAACCTAAACCTGAACCTAACCTTGACACCTACTATAGATTTCTTGAAGGGGGTAGGGTCATTCCACAAAAATTTGACATCCCATTATTCTTTGAGGTTTATAAAGAGAGTGAAAGAACACATAGATGCATGCAGATTGCCAAATCTAAGGAAATGGAGGACATATGTCACATGGAGGAAAAAGTCAAAGAGATGGGCAGAGAATTGAGCAGCCCGAGGGATAGAGAGGCAATGATAAAAGATCAATTGGAGGCAAAAAATGCATGGTTAAGTTGACAGCTACAAGAGAGAGAATCAATTGGCATCCATGGCCAGTCTATCCTTAGAGGCAATCTAGTGCAGGATGCCAGCTAAGTCCTATGCATTATACATTAAGGAACAGTGGCTACAGTTCCAAATCAAAATTTTAGCACAAAGAGGCACTATGCCATTTCAAGATTATAAATAGTTCATTGATCTTTTGATCAAATCATATTGGAAGATAGGGCTAACTATCTGAGTTATACCTACATAACTTAGCCTTGATAGATCTGAATGTATGGGACCCTAATTCAAAACTAGGGTACCTACAGTCGATGGCTTTGGCATCATGGATGAACCATGAGGAAGCAATGGCTACAAAAATGAAGAAAATAATGGCAAGGGAAGAAATAGAAACTCTCATGATAAGAGTTGATCAGTCAAATCCAATGGTTATCATTAGCACACATAACTTGATTGCAAATGACCCTCAACTTGCACCTAGGTACCTTACTACCCAAGAGCAAGCAATCACACACTTTAAGGATATGTTCAACCTGTTAGGAGATGAAAGCATACAAGCTTTCCAAAGGAGATGGAATGATTTTCCCTAAAGTTTGAAAATCAGAGAGTACCATTCTCGTCAAATAATGAGAGCCACTCAATAGGACACCCATGTACAAGCAAGCTCTCCAAAGAGTCAAATTAAATTGGATTGGATTGAGACTCAGTCCACCACTACTCTTCAGAATGTTGGAAGGAAGGATGGAAAAGGAATAAATAAATCAATGGGAAGAGATAGAAAGGAAAGCATTATTTTATGCACATGAAGAGGAAACTACAGTAGAATCATGTGATGTCAAATGGGCCACTAGAGCAATGAAAGACATGGATATTGATTGAGTTTCTCAGAGTATGAGAACACTTTCAGTAGGGGGTGATGATGAGGCTCATAATTGGGTAACTATATGGAACGTAATCCACCTCTTGGCTTAGTTAAATCAACTCTTCTCACAATTTATTACATATTTTGATTGTATTTTGTTTAATGAGATCAGTCAAAGTGATATATTATTCCTAGTGGACTAATGTGCATTAATTGCAGGGTTTTGAGAGAAAATCATGGAAATTTTGGCTAACTAAATTTTGAAACTTGAATGAGACAAGGAGGAGAGCTTGTAGGAGGTAAATCGTCCTCATTTACTCCTCACTCATTCGAATATTCCTCCATCAATCACACTACCTCAAAGTATAAGCAGCCAAGTCATGGAGATAAAAAGGAAGCCAAGCAAGTGACTGTTAAAGAGCTAGTTTATCTCGAGTTTGGTGTCAAGATTCCCTAGATTTAAGGAAGTGGTTGGAGAATTTAGTTGTATAAATAAATAGGCTTGGAGCGCATTAGGATTCAATTTTTTTTTTAATGTAAAATCACTAGTCATTTTTGAGTTCAAGACTTGTGGAATACATTGTTATGTAATTTTCTAATTTGATAATGAGAATGAGAACTTCCTTGATCTAGTACTAAATTAGTTCAAAGGGATAAATCTCTTAGGTTAGGGCCCAACACTAGCAGCAAAGGCTCCTCTTCTTGTATTTGTATGTTTAGTTGATTTCATAGTTGAATTGTCTTAAGAATTATTTCATTGTAAGTAGTTGTAGGTTTGATTAGTTTGCTTCCATTTGTGCTTTGATTCAATGATAGCTAAGAAGAGATAAAGGATCATCAAAAAGATATCAGTAGGTGTTTTTTTCCTCACTCCTTTCAGGGATCATGGTTTGAGGAAAGAACTTCTATACAACCCCAAAAAGACAAAATTCTACTTTCTCATGGAATTTAGGGTTTTTCAGTTCTTAGGCCAACATCTGGTCAGTTTGTAAGAGTAGGATTTAGTTATCATTTCTTCTATCTTCATTATTGCATTAGATCTCATCAATGTTTCATCTCATTCTACAAGTTCTCCTTGTGCATGAAGTAGGCAGCTAGCCCATTAAATTCTGTTTTCCTTAGATAATATAAATTCTTCTTGTTTACATGATTTTTGGGTAAATGTCAATGTTTGATGTAGTGCAGGTATTTCAGAAGTACATAGAGATCTCATGATCAATAACCTCATTCCAACTTCATCCACCCATGATCATTCCTTTCCTTCACTAAAACCCTCACCAATCTCATTATTTCACAAGAATACTTATCCAAGCTTATTGAGAAAATCTAGCCATCTCACACTCTGGTTTTGAGTTCTGAAGTGGTCCTAGGCACTCCATTGCCTCATTCCATCCACCAAACACCTTCCATAAGCATTCCATAATCTTCAATATCCCTCCTTTTTCTCAGCTATATCTTATAGAAATATAGGGGATCCTGTAGGTTTTCAGGACATCATGTAGAACGCATTAGGACATCCTGTAGGTTTACCTGTAGTGTCTTGTTTTGAGGCTAAATTGAGGGAAAAGACTCTAGGAGGCTAGAAAAGGACCCCTACTAGTATCCCAGGCCTTATGACCATTCACCATCGTTTGTAAGCCACCTGCCACATCACCAACAGAGATTAGCTTTCACACTTTCACATAGAAAAGGACAAAAAGAAAAACAGATTTATTTTATTCATTTCCACACACAGTAGTAGAATGTCTGATGTTTTGAATTTGCATGCTTAGGATAGTAGCATTGCATACATGCTAACTTAGAATTATTTTGAAGCATATTCTCTCAGCGATTAGTTAGAAAATGGTGTTTTTAAGCATTTGATTTCAGTCTTTTTCCTTATTACAATAGACAAGATTTCTCTTATTATAGATTTCTCTCTTCTTCATTGATAATAAAGCTTCATATGAATCCATAGATGTCTGGTTTGACAAACCTTAGTGGTCTATTGCCAACTTAACAGTGACAAAGAGAAGACCCATCACATTTACTTGTGTATACAACACTGTCACCTCCAAGTTTGTGCGAGCCCCAGGTTGATAAAGTAAATTTTGTAGCCCCAGGAGTTGTAACATTCTTGCTACAATACTAGTGCTCATCAAAAACACAAAATATACTTCATATATAAGTATTCATGAAAGACCCTTTGACTTTCACACTTAGCCCTTTGATCTTCTCCTCCTTATATACTAGAGCCTTTATCAATACCGTGCACCAAAACAACACTTATAGCCTATGCTATTCTTAGATGGATCAAGTAAGCAATATTCTGCTCAATATTGTGGGCTAATACCATGGTATGGACCCTTGGTATTCTTTATCCTTAATTTTCCATCCCATACGCACTTTTACTTTTGTGAGACTGCATACATATGTATACACTCCTTTTATTTTGTTTATCCACATATATACGCTACTTGGACTAGATTAAACAATGTATACAACTTAAAACATTATCTTTCCTACATTTCTTGATTCAGATCTATCATCCTTTGTCCCATCATCCTGTTCTTTTGTACCATTACTCTGTTACCTTCGAATAGGTCTGTTACAATGTGAGTTTCCCTTTATCATTTTTGCACTGACCTGTATGTGGGTTCCCATCAAGGACAACACATGTACCATAATGCCAACAATATCCCCCTTTGGACTGGATGGCAACCATATTGGTGTTGATCACTTCAAGCTATAGAACCTAATAGATATTTAGATATATCAAGAAACACCAAGATATTCTCCCCCTTTGACATCAAGGGAAAAGGGCAAACCAAGAGATTTCCCCCCTTAGTACATGCTGAGATGCACTATACTATTCATGCTCCCCCTGAGCACATGTAGATTCTACAGAAATATTTTTCAGAAGAAAAACATGACTCTACAACTCAACTATGTGAGTATTTCTCATACATACATCAATCACCCAACCAAGTGGGGATACACCAAATGTTTATACATGACTAAAAATTGTAATTACTACATCATTCTTCCCAGGCATAGTGGGGTGAAAAATTACATCATATGTACAAAATGACTCATTCATGATAGATTATGAAAGAAAGAGACATATTATTACATCATACGTATTTACATGACCTTTTCATCAAATGACATTAATAACTGAGACCATAGCTGAATTCTAGAACCATGATGCCAACAATGCATAATGTTTTGAAAGCTAATGCTCCCCCTGAACTTGTGCTACCTGTGCATTTTCAACAATTCATTGATTAAGGCATCTTCATCAATAAAATAAACACCAATGAGAAAAGCATATCAACAGACTATATCCATCAACATCAGACTGAACAGGCATGTTAGAAACTAATTTTGAGTTTGACCCACTGTTTTTCTTTCATAAAAGCACATATGCTGCTGCTGGCACACAAATGCGCGTATATACTTGACTCTGCTTCATGAAACACGCGTATAGAAAAAAATCCTCTAAATTTGAACAAACTAGTTTTAATAGCAAGATGAGGCAGAAACAATTCCCAACTTTTGTCTGAGATATTCAAATTCTTCTCTGGGAAGAGGTTTAGTAAATATATCATCAACTTGTTCTTTAACAAGAACATACTCAAATTTAACCTTTTGTTCAATCACTTTTTCTCATAGAAAGTGGTACTTAATGGGTATGTGCTTGGTCTTAGAGTGCATAACATGATTTTTTGAAATACTAATAGAACTTGTGTTATCAAATAAGATGGAGATTGTTGGAGAACGTTTAATTTGAATATATTGTAGTGTCTACATCATCCAGAGATGTTGTGTCCAACAAGATGTAGTAGCCACATATTCTTCTTCCATTGTAGATAAGGAAATCAAACTTTGTTTCTTACTGAAGCAAGATACTAATCGTGATCCCATATAAAATGCACCTTCACTAGTGCTTTTTCAGTCATCAACATTTCTAGCCTAATCCGCATATGTATATGCATGAAGGGTGAGATGTGTATCTTTAGGATACCATAAAAAAAAAAAATTGAGTTCCTTGGAGATATTTGAATATTCTCTTTACTGCCTAAAGATGTGATTCCTTCAGATTGGCTTGGAATCTTCCAACAATTCCTACTGCATGGATGATATATGGTGTGGTACCTTTTAGATAGAGTATGCTTCCAATCACATATCTATATGTTGGTTGATTCACTATAGGAGAATCATCATTAGAATTGAGACTACATGCTATTACCATTGGAGTACATACTTCTTTGGAATCTTCCATTCCTTCTTCAGAGTCTGCTTGAGATATTTATTTTGTGAGAGAAAGATGCCATCTTTTATCTGTTGCACTTATTGACCAAGAAAATAGCTCAATTCTCCAAGTAAACACATTTCAAATTCTAGCTACATAACAAAAGCAAAGTCTTGACTCATAGATTCTTCATTACTGCCAAAGATGATATCATCAACATAAAAAAACAATAATTAACAGTTTATCATTCTCAATTTTTGTATATACGCTGACGTCTACACAACCTTTTGTGAAACCTTGTTGATGAAGATATTTGTCAATAAGATAGTACCATGTCCTCAGGGCTTGTTTCAGTCCATATAAAGCTTTTTTGAGTTTGCATACAAGCTTTGCATCATTTCCTAGAATGAATCCTTCTAGTTGTTCAACATATACTTCTTCTCCTAAATATCCATTAATAAATGAAAATTTTACATCCATTTGATAAACTTTGATTTTCAAAAGCTTGAAAGAGCAAGAAACATTCTTATGGCTTCAATTCTAGTTACAGGTGAAAATTTTTCTTCAAAGTCTATACCTTCTTGTTGTGCATGCCCTTTATAGACAAGCCTTTATTTATTCCTAATTACCTCTCCATTTTCATTCAAATTGTTCATGAATATTGATTTTGTTCCTATAAAGGTCTAGGAACTAATTCCCAAGTATAATTATTTTCAATTTGGTCAAGCTATTCATACATGGCCTTAACCCAACGTTCATATCTGCTAGATTCATTTACATTTTGTGGTTCTATGGAGGATAATAAGGCTAGATAACTAGAATATCATACAATAGTTCTGCTTCTCTGTACTCCTAGAATTTGAGATTCTGGATGATTCTTTTGAACATACCTGGATGGAGCCTTTTCCTTGTCAGATGTATCTTCTTCTGATGCTTCATTGGTTTCTTCCTCTATATCATTTCGATTTGATAAGGAAAATCATTCACCATCTTCATTATTATCATCTTCCTTTGCTAATGTCTCATGTTTCAGATTTTTGCATGCTTCATCAGTTACAACATCAATGCATTCAACAATTTTTTGAAGTCTCTTATTATACAATTGGTATCCTTTACTTCTAGATGAATAACCAAGAAATATTCCTTCGTTTTCTCTGGGTTCAAACATACCTAGTTTGTCATCAATATTTTTTATGAAACATTTGTTCCAAAAACTCTGAAGTGTTTTATAGTGGAAGGCTTACCATACCAAAGTTCATATGGAGTTAGATCACTATTTACACGTACATGATATTTGTTGAGAATATTTACTGCAATATGTGCAGCTTCACCCTAGAAGGTGTCAGAAGTTCTAGACTCATCAAGCATAGCTCGAGCCATTTGTTGAACTATTTTATTCATTCTTTCCACCACGCCATTCTTTTGAGGAGTTCTGACAACAGAGAATTGTCTCTTTATTCCATGTTGTTCAAAAAATTCAAAAAAATCATTCGATATGAATTCTCATCCACTATTATATTTGAGACATTTTATTTTTATATCTAATTCATTTTCAGCTAAAGTTTTTAAGACTTTAAACTTTTCAAATGTTTCATATTTATGTTTTAGAAAACCAATCCATCACATTCTAGAAAAATCATCAATGAATAAAATGCAGTATTCTTCTCCACGAGGTAACTTTTTCCTTGTTGGTCCACGCAAATCAGTATGAATGAGTTCAAGAGGCTTACTTTTTTATCCTTATTTAGCATTGAATTGAACTTTGGTTTTCCTACTGAATTGACATGGTTTGCATATTGTATTTTATGGGATGCTGATATTTGTTAGATCACAAACAACCTTGAGCTTTGATGATTTTCTTATTTGAGAAAAGCTTATATGCCCCAATCTTTTGTGCCATAACCAGTTCTCTTCAGTTTTGCTTAGATAACATTGTTCTTGACCTCCTTCTAGTATATAGAGATTGCTTGGAGTTCTTTTACCTTTGATTATGGTCTTTCCTGTGTCAAGCTCACGAACCATGCATTCTTTTGATCGAAACACAACTTCATTTCCTTGATCACACATTTCACTAACACTTAATAAGTTATGCCTTAATCCATCAACATACATAACATTTCCATCTTTAACCTTTTCTTTTAGATAAATAGAACCTTTACTCTTAATGACAATTGGTGTGTTATTTCGAAAAGATACATTCTTTTCTTTTTCTAAAGCATTGTATGAAAGGAGTTTATCTTTATCACTTGTCATGTGTTTAGAGCATCTTCTATAAATGTACCACTGATTTTCTTGTCCTTATGCAAACAGAGTTATTCCACATCTTTCTGACTATAATTCCTTCTTTTTCCATACCTTGGAGTTTGATGATGTTTTCTCATTTTTATTTGTTGGCCGAAATTTTCTCTTGCATTCAGATTCTTCATGACTAAAGTTATTGCAAAATGAACATTCAATTTCATCTTCAATAGGTGAAAAGTTATTATAAGAGATCTTATTGATTCCTATCATGCTTCTTTGTTTTCTTGCTTCTCTAGTCATGATATTGTTGTAAGAACAACCGAAACTTTGAAATAGGAACTCTAGCCAAAAACCCCAAAAAACATGAAAAACAGTGCTAAAAACGAAAAGTGTGTATACTGGAGCAATGGTTTTTTTTTTAGGGTCAATTTTGAACATGTTTTAAAAATGGAAGTGAAAATGAATTTTTTGTCCAAAAATTGTGAAACAAAACAACCTGAAAACAAAAAGTGTTGATACTGGAACGATGGTTTTTTTTGGGTCAATTTTCAACATTTAAAAGATGCTAGCAAAACCGAATTTTTATGTGCAAAAAAACAATTGTTTTTGAGGAAAAAACACACTAATGTTTTTGCTAGAATAACATTTTTCTTTCCTAAGTATAATTTCAACATGTTTTAGTAATGACGATAAAGATAAAATAATGGGATCTGAAACACATTAAAATTCTATTAGTTTTCATCCATGTTGTTAAACATATAATAAAATGACACTAAAGTTCAGTAAAATTCGAATTGTTTTCAATCGTAACATTAAAGATACAAAAAGATTGGAAAATTTTCAGCCATAAAATTAAAAAGAAATGACATTATGAACAAATTACATGACTAAATTAATCAAAATGTTATTATTTGTAAATTGAATGAAACATACATTATATATCTAATTTATTATTGCATTGTAGATATTCTAAACAATAAAAATCATCATAATTAAAACATATAATCCAACAACATAAAAATGACTCATAACATCTGATTTAACACCATATGGAAATCAAAATTTTTATTTCAAGATACGATGCGAACATTAGTTATATAAATTGTCTTAGACAATTATTCAAAATCACCCATATTTTCTTGCACACCATCAGAATTTACATCTTTAGATGAATGTCTGTATGCAGACGAAGATGTTCCATATTCTTCTTTTTCATCAACTAGTGCCCCATCTGAGTTAAAATGCATGCTCACCATTTCAGGTTTCAAAATTCTTGTGGATCTATGATTGGTTTCAACAGACACCCATCTCGACATTGTTCCTTCTGGTAACAACCTTTTTAGAATCTTTATTGTCTTGAAGTGAAGAGTTCCTCTCTTAAAGGCATAAAAAAGTATGTCAACATCCTCCAATTTTAAGAGGTCTCTACGGAAATGATTTATATTTGTACCCTTTGTTTTTCTCTTTCAACCAATTTTTTTATGAACTACCATCTATGGCTTATACACACCATTTAATGAGTGTGTATTTGTCACATACCAATGTACTTCAACACCCGTAACATATTCATCTTCTATAATGACCTTTATAACCTTAGCAACCCAGAATGGATAGTTATTGGGATCTCCATATGCTAGCACTGTGATCATGCAACCCTCCTTAATATCCTGTAATAAACACCTATAAAGGCCTTCCATGGCTTCACATTGTGCACGAGATCATCTGGAACCAATATACATCTCTCTTTCCTCTGCTTGTGAATAGTTAATAATACCTTGAGATTGTTGTTGTTCAACAATGTTTCTTTCCTTGTGTTCATTTGACACATTTTGTGGATAAATAAATGGATTTTTCAAAGGTATATATTAATTTGTTGTTCTTGAAATGATATCACTTTGATTATTGAAAAAGGAATCCCACCAAACTGAATTAGCAATGTCAAATTACTCGTATGTATATCTAATACATTTTTTTATTTTTTCTAGACAATCAGAATAATTTATATCTCTATTCTATCTGCGTTCATTATGAACTTCAAAAACTGATTGTAATAATAATATATTTGATGTAAATATTAGATGATCTGGAATGAACTTCAAAAATTCCAAATCTGATGACGGTGCTTTTTTTTAATACGAAATTGATATTGGAAGCTAACGTCATTAAGTTATTCAATGCATTTCTCCTCACCGTGTGATCCTAGAATAAACCTTTGCATGTCAATAGTTTCTTCCAACACATCAAAAGTAGGCTCTGCAATGTATGATTTCTTAATACATTCAATTAATGATGGCAAGCTCCCAACTTCCTTCCTCCTCAATGTCACTAAAAAATGATTGCACATTTGATCAATATGGTCATGAGTGTGCCTGACAAGAAGGAAACCAACCTCGACCTTATAAAAAATTATCAATTAAACAAGCATGTTTATATATCCAAAAAAAAAAATATTTTTGTTTTCGTGGCGAGTGTTGTCCAATTGTAGATACAAAACATCAGGAAGATTACCAGACCAATGAGAAAACACATCATGATTTATGGTTATTGTCATATTTGCATCATTATGAATATTTGGAGCTGTGAAGTACACCTTTGGCAACATTTTCCCATTGAAGACCATACAACTGACCAAGTGATAAAATTTTCCTGCTGTAAATTTTTGGGTTAAGAAATACATTTTCATAGTTGATGGCTATACAATTTTAAAAGTTAAAGTTATGAATGATTACCTCTTTCTGACCCTTCACATTTATCCCTTTTTTATTTAAGAGAAGCACATTTACTACAAATCCCCATCCTTGTCTTCTTAGGAATACAAACATTGTTGAATTCTTTTTTCCATACCTTCACAAAATATTGATCTGTAATAAATTGACCATGTCCTTCAGTACCTTCTGCATATTATTTGTATAAGTTGTAGATTTCTCGTATTGAGAAATTATCTGGAACATGTATTTTCTCTCTATTTGGCATACATCCTCCATGCTTTAAAAATAAATCTTTCATCCATGACATTGTAGTATTTGATAACGGCCCAAACTATCGTTTATGACGTACTTGTGAAAAAAATGTGGGATACTTTTCCAAATTTTTCTTGGATTCTTGAGAGATGAAAATTACCCATTGAATGAAACATTTTGAAAGCCTTTATATAGATAAATAAAGACCCAATATGATAATCATAACCTGACAATGTAGATTGCATGCACCCCACTAATTATTAATTTTGCATGCTTTTATTCATTGACAAATATCTCCTCCTTTTATTTAATGAAAACTTGAAATCCATATGTTTCAAGCAACGTTTTTGACAACATTCACTTGAAATATGTTATGAAACCAACTCACAAAAATATAGAAAGATATATCAATGCCTTAGAATTCAGCCTCTTCGAGGGGGCCAACCTCCCTTACATTACAAAAATAAAAACCTCATTTCTTGAATGATTCAAATGACAAAACCTCATTTCTATATATAGGAATCTAAAAGGTCACAATATAACCAAGCCAACCTAACAACAATAATATAAAGCCACAAAAATAAAAATATAGGGATTCTATGGGGCACAATAATAACAATATGGGGACAATAGGGGCACAACAATAATAATAAGGGATACAACGACAATAGTAATGGGGGAATCACTAGTATTATAGGGACATAACATGCCCCTCTACTTCAAAAAAGTGTTGTCCTCAACGCTTGAGTACTTCTGGATGCTTTTGTATAAAATTCTCATCCTCCCATTTGGAATCTTTAGCAAATAAGTTCTTCCACTTGGTGAGATACTTCGAAATTGATCGATTTCGTAGTTGTCGAGTTCTTGTCTATGAGTGCTTCCGGTTCCAATATAATTTTTCCTTCCTCATCAAGTTCTGATAATATTGTTTGAATTGGGAGCTTGTTGCCTATAACCTTCTTTAAACATGAAACATGGAAAACTAGGTGCACTCGAGAAGCTACAAGAAGCTCCAATTTGGATGCCATAGTACCAATCTTTTGCAACACCTTGTATGGACCATAATACTTTAGTGATAATTTATTATCCTTATTAGCTTTCTTGTGGGACATTTGTTTATATGGTTGTAGCTGTAGGAATACCCAATCACCTACATCAAAACTTCTTTCGTTGCGATGTTGATTTGCCTATTGTTTCATTTTATTTTGCACTAACACGAGGTTATCCTTTAAGAGTTGGAGAACTTATTGTTCATGCTCGATGTGATGTTCCACTCCTTGAACCTTAGAATTTCCTCTTAAATATGATGTGATGGATGGTGGCTGATATCCATAAAGTGCCATAAATGGGGTCAATTTTGTTGCAGTATGGAAGGAAGTGCTATACCACCATTCAGCCAGAGGCAACCATTTGAACCATTGTGTTTGTTTATTAGATACAAAGCAACGAAGATATCCTTCCGAACATTTGTTTACTATCTCAGTTTACCCATCAGATTGAGGATGATAAGATGATCTATGAGCTAACTGAGTACCAAGACAAGAAAATAATTCCGCCAAAAAATTTCCAGTGAAAATGGGATCTCTATCACTTACAATAATCTTTGGGTTTCCATGTAGCTTTTGAATTGTTTCCATAAATGCAGGAGAAACTGTACTGGCTTTAAATGGCTTTAAATGGATGTGATAATGCACAAAAGTATGCATACTTGGTAAGTCTATCAACTACCACCATGATGACACTCTTTCCTTCAGACTTGGGTAAACCTGTGATAAAATCCATTGAAACCTCCTCCCAATATTGGCTTGGAATGAATAAAGGTTGTAATAGACCTGGGGTCTTAATTGTTACAACTTTATTTTGTTGGCAAACCAAACATTCTGCCACAAAATTTTGAATATCCAATTTAAGACCATCCCAAAAAAATTCCTTCTTAGCCCTGTGGTAAGTTTTTAAAAATCCCGAGTGTTGTCCTAAGGGATAACTGTGTAATTCCATAGGAATCGTTTTTTTGAGCTGGGAATTATTATAGAGGTATAAGCGATCTTTGTACAATAACGAATCATTTTTCCAACTAAATGTATCAGATGTACTGGAATCTTGTTGTAACTTTCAAATAAGTGCCCACACTTCTTTGTCATTCTTCTATTCCTCCCTTGCTTTGTTTATCCAATATAGTTGGATAATAGAAATGGTGCACAACAATGCTTCCACATCCTCATCCTTTCTTGAGAGTGCATCTGCCACAACATTTTGCTTCCCCATTTTGTAAATGATTTCAAAGTCATAACCCAACACCTTTGTGACCCATTTTTGTTTCTCTTCAGAGGATAATCTTTGTTCTAAAAAGCATTTAAGGCTATCATGATCTGTTTTTACCTTGAAGTGTCTTCCCATTAGGTAGGGATGCCATTTCTTAAGTGCATGTAGTATTGCAAAATTTTCCTTCTCATAAATAGCTTTGTGTAAATACTTTCCCTTGATTGGATGACTTTTGAAAGCAATGGGTCTTTCATCTTCCATTAAAACAACACCAATTCCATTTCCTGAAGCATCACATTCCACAATAAAGATTTTTGTGAATTCTGGTGTAGCTAAGACCGGTGCTTGGCACATTTCCTCTTTAAGATGTTTGAAGGCCTTTGTTGGTTCTAAAGTCCATGAAAATGAGTCTTTCTTCAATAATGTTGTTAAAGGTGCTACTATTCTCCTATAATTCTTAACAAACTTGCGATAATACCTTGTCAACCCAAGAAATCCTCATAGATGCTTTATGGATGTGTGGATTTTCCATTCCTTAATGGCTTTAATTTTTCTAGGGCCAACCTTAACACCTTCATGAGATACAATATGACCCTGATATTCCACCTCTTGTACTCCAAAGAAACATTTTGAGCTTTTCTCATATAGTTTTTTCTCCTCCAATAGTTGTAGCACCCTCTCAACATGTTCAACATGATCCTTCCAATGTTGTAGATTAGTATATCATCAAAAAATACTAACATAAATTTTCTAAGGAAGGGTTTGAAAATGGAACTCATCAAAACTTGAAATGTAGAAGGTGCATTTGTAAGGCCAAGAGGCATGACAAAAAATTCATAATGACCCTCATGAGTTCTAAATGTTGTTTTCGAAATGTCTTTAGTCTTCATTCTGATTTGATGATATCCTGAACAAAGATCCAACTTGGTGAAGTAAATTGATCCATGCAATTTGTTGGATACCTATACCAATAGGTTTCATATTTCATGATTGGCAAATTCAAATGCCAAATATGCTCTACTTTGCTGATTCAAAGATCCCATATTTCCAAGGAAAGGCAAGGTGTGTACATCCTTATGTCTATTAAAATGTGATGGATGATCCAAAAAGTCTTAATCTGGATCATGCCATGTTCAATTTTTCTGTTGTAGAATAGAGAAAGAAATCTGTCCAAACTGTTTAATCTTGGCAGATCAGTAGTTAGGCAGAGAAACTAAGGTTCCCAACTGCTTAATCTGGGGCCTTGGAAGAAATAAGGGTAGTACTAGATAGGAAATCAAAGGGAAAAGCCAATGGAAAAGAAAAGTCACATAAAGGGTCTGCAAGTCCAAATGCACCCTCCAAGAAGAAACAAAAAATGCCAGGCAAAATAGTTGGGTAGGTAGATGGGGTTACAGAAGTGGTGTTCCTTCCAAGCTGAACTTTGCTAGTCAAATACAAGGAAAACAACATAATGAAGCATGTCTAACTTCCCTTTTTTCCTGATTCATCACTCATTACTAACCTACCTTCACAAGGTGTGTTTATAAGAGAGATTCAAGGTTTTATGTTGGTCCTTATGGCCTTTAGAAGCCACATTTCTTGTGTAAAGTTCTTTTCATTTTGATCTACTCTTTAGACTAAGTTGTTTTCGAGAAAACTTAGTGATATCACTCTTCATTCACCTGCTCCCCCCATATTAACCTCTAACCTTTATTATCTAGCTCCCTATGTTTCCCTTTCCCTACTATTATAACACCATGGTGTATAAATCCTAAGCATTTTATAAATATCCCCTCCTTGGCATTATAGCCATATGTTTTACTACTAGGGAGTTGAATTAACATTTGGTTAGCTCAAAAACCCAAGCCTAACCTCTTATCTCCCCAGAACTCAATGGCCCATTCAATCCTTCACTTTGCCTAAAAACCCTTGAAAAAACCTTTTTTGCACCCTTATACCCGCTCAAAAGCAAAATATATGCAAAAACCCACTTTCTCCGCCTTATCCTAAGGTCGGGACCAATTTGCGCCTTTTTATGAAATCCCATTAAAACCCGCTTACCCTAAGTTTTTAATACCTTAAGCGATGTTGCGAAAAATCATTGATAAACCATAGTTTCGCCTTTTTTCCAAAGTTCATGGCTATATATGATTTAACAAAGAAATACATTGCAAAACCATCGAATTCTTTAAAATTTCGAAGGGTCCTGCCGGGCGAAAGTTCCAAGGAAAATGATATTTTAATCCACGCCTGATGACCGTCCCATCAAGCCTTTTAAATCCAACGGTCGACGTGAATTTCGAACCGGACCCGACGTCCGATAGATATCGTCCGATATCTGTCAGACACTGATGTCACGCGGGGTCCACGCGTCGCCTCCAAATTCCATCGGAGCCCCCTCTGACAGATTACTCGCCGTATAGGACGTAGTCTGATATCGCGCCACCTGTCTGCCGACGTCAGCGCCCCCTCACTGCCTGCGTCAGCGCCACGACCGCGCGCCCTGTCCACCATTGCGCCACATGTCTGCCACCTCACCGCCCCCGTGGACCAGTCATAGGCCGCCACGTCACCTGATGATGTCATGCTAACGTCATCCAACCCGGACCCACCTGGTGACGTCATGCCGATGTCATTTAAAAAAGGCGCCAATGACCCGAAAAAGCCATATTTCATCAATTTTTGCGCGTTTTTTGCACTTTTTGCAAAAGACATTGCTGCGCCCTCTTCATGCGTTTTACGACCAAAACTTCACCAATCTGCTCAAAACAACCAGGAGGTCTTCAGCGTGCCTACCCACCTACTTTTCCGACCCAGGCCATCGATTTACCAGGTATTTGTCTGTGCAAACTTCTCTGAAACCTGGTTTTTCTCTGTAATAGCAAAAAATCACTGTGAGCACAGAAAACGCATAAATTCACCATAAATTTACCTGCACCTAGCTCCCTCTTGAAAAATTAACGGTCGAAATTCACTAGCCAAGCCATTTTAGATTGAATTTTCACTGAAAACCCGCATTTTTCGTTCGCGCAGTCGTGAACTAAAACCCGGAACCTACACTCAATTGTTGAGAAAGGTCTGCTAAAGACTAAAACTTGCCTCCTCAAGGAACCAAAACGGTATTTCATTGCTGTGGACTTGCCCTGTTACCCTTAATTCTTCAAATTTACCTCTGTACTTAGGCAGTGCTCTTTACTATTGCCCAGTCTAAGAAACAGCAGTTTATTTGCCAAACAATCCAAGTAACCATGGAGACTCCAGTTGCACCAGTTGCCCTCAATGTTGCTCCTTTAAATGCCCCACAGAGAGAATTGGAGTGGCAGGATTTGGCAGACTTGGACTACCAAATCTCAGAAGACTCCTCATCAAAATGCAAGTTCCACCTTCACCTGCTGAATGAGCTTAAGGCAAAACATAAGGATGGGACAGACATACTAGGCATTTGGGATTCCTTCCTCCCAATATTCAGGCTCCCTCAGGTCAACCAATTCCCTGACCTGATTCATCTATGTGCTGTTTGCTATGACCCCATGCAAAGAGTTGTGCTTGACCCTTCAGGCTCAGTGGTATTCTACATAACCCCTGAGGCCATTAGAGAGATGCTGTAGTTCAAGACCCAGAAGAAATTGGTCTCGTTGTCTCTATTGGATTTGATCAACCAAGGAGCTAAGATGCTAACAGATGCACAAATCCTAAAGCTCAACCAATTGTTCATTACAAACTCTGACACTGTGCTGCACCCTCCTATTTTTTATGGCTACCTCAATCAACTGGGTATAGATCTTGCATACATGATCAGTTCCATCTTGGGGTACAAATCACTTGAATTTATTGATGAAACTGTGCTAGTAATGATGACTATGTTTTCCCCTGGCAAGAGTCCAATCTATTATGATTATGCCACATATATTTCAGATAAGATGCATGAGCAGTTCTTGAACCTGTCAAGAGAGAAGGTGTTCAGATACACCTCCTACATCTACCACCTCATTCTATATTATCAACATGAGAAGTTCTCCTTTGATGTTAAGAGAATAGATGCAGAAGGAAATCCAAGGTCAGTGGTGTACTGGACCTCAGTATTTCATAACAGCACCTACTCTCGATATACCTACTATGAGTTCATAGACTTCTTCATCCACCCAGCCATGTCTTTATTCCTAAGATTGCCTCCTCCAAGACTGACTGATGAGATGCAGAGGATCCTGCAGTTATCCAAGGCGTACAACATAGGGGATTGGTACTATTACCAACACTACACCGTGATCAGAATATATGGGTGTGAGTTACCCCCATACAGATTGCCCAAGTATGTGCCTATGAGACTATTTACCCTTGAATATTTCAGGCAATTTGGGAATGTTGATATGGTGCACTTCGCAGGCAAGGGCAAGAAGGCACAGCTAAAGGTAAAAAATCAATTGGGCCACCTTGTCTTGAACAAAAGGGAAGGCTAGAAAGAAGCTGATAGAAAGCTAGAATGCCTTGGCTTGAAAACCAGCTTCCTTTGGAAGCCCTATGACCCTAATCATTCCATATCATTCAGAAGGCTAAAATATAAGCTCTCTAGCTATGACAATGTGAGTTTGCCCCACATTGAAAAATTTTCCAACCAACCAAAATGGAAAAGGGGCACACTGGAGGAACCGGTCACATAAGAAGAATTGAATGAAAGAGCTAGAAGGCATCTTCTGAAAATGGCTGGCATGGAATCTCCTCCACAGGTATTCGCTCTGCCAAAGCCTCAAGCAGGAGCAGCTGCCTCATCATCTATAGCATATCAAGGGGTAGTCCAAACCATAGGCCAAGCTCAGAGCAAGGGCAAGGAGAAGGACATGGAAGAGCAACAGGCACAACAGGGACAGGTGCAGCCACCCCAACAGGTACAGCAGCAGAAAGAGCAACAGGTACAGGGGGAACAGACAGCAGAGGCCCCAATGGCCACCCAGCAGCAGCCAGCACAAATGGCACCCCCTAGACAAGATTCAAGGATCGACTCCTCCGTCCTCCAAACCCCTCAAAGGGAGGACGTGAATAGGAAAAGAGATATGGAAACTCCCCTTACTGCATCACCAACTCAAGGGGAGAAGAGGCAAAGACTAAACCCATTCTCTGAAGAAGAAATGCCAATGGGGCAGACTTCAGGAATAGGCCTGCCCAGCATGGAGGCCTCAGCTAGCTCCTTCCAACAAGAGCAAGACAAGGTAGCAGTGGGAGAAGTGAGCTCCTCAGGACAAAGGAGGGAAGGTGAGAAAAGCATCAAGCAGCAGTTTAAAGACATCAAAAGCAGAAATGAACCATTAAAGCTGCAGCTATATAATCACCTATTGAAAATGGCTCCTACAAACCAGCAAAGGCTCATGTCTGCATATGATGCACATGAAGGAAAAATGATCATGAGCCATTTTACACCAACAGTGCAGCAACCACAGTCAGCTGCAGATTATATCAGGACCAACCTGGAGGTCCTGTCCAAAGACATCCACCCAATGGATCAAATAGAATTGCATAAACAAATGGGTGAGATGGTCTATGCCACATTGGCAGATAAAACCCTAGTAAACTATAGGCTACAAAATAGCCTGAATAACACCAATGCACAACTTGAGCTAGAAAGGGCTTCCTCTCAAACTAAAGACAATAGGATCAAAGCTCTGGAGGAAATCATAATCGAGCTTGGACATGATCCTAAAGATGTCAAGGCAGTGCAAGAAATTCTGAAGCTGAGGGATGCTGATATGGCAGCACTAAGAAAGATGTTAAAAATCCCAGCAACTCTTCATCCTCAAACAGAAGAGGTTGCCCAGCTCAGGCAAGAGAAGGATGCAGCTGCTATGCTCATGACATTATACAAAGAGCTCATCCATACTCAAGAAAAGCTGCAGGAATCAGAGGCTACCTTGCAGGCAGCATTACAGCAAAAGGAGGCAGGGCAAACCTCACAACCTCCTCCACAAACAATAAATCTTGAGGAAATCCCTCATACCAATGCCCCTTCCAGCCAGCAGGTACAACAGGCAGCACCAACAACAGAGCAGGCTAAAAGCCTAGACATGCAAAAGCTGAGGAATGAAATTCAAGTCTTGGAGTCTCAGATGTCAGAGCTAAATCAAGCCAAGGACAGTCTGGTGAAAATAAATGAAAAATATGACAAGTCCAAGCAGAATGTGGCTGAAAGAGAGAGGGAGGTAAAGGCCCTCAAGAAAAGGATAACTGAGCTAGAAAAAGAGCTCACTCTAGACAAGGTCACATCTGAGCTCAAAAGGGTCGTGTGGGGCAATATTGGCCAGTCTATCACAGATCAGTGGGAGTATATTGAGGCCATCCATGAGCAAATAACACTCATTGGAAAAGCACACAGAGAGATACAACGGGCTAGGGCATCTCTAGGCAATATGCCTGAGATTGCCACTAGAATGATAAATGTGCTAAACTATAGAACAAGCTCCCAGCTCATAAAAATGGGAATTGGAAACAGGACAGAGACCATCTCACTGATAAAAAGGGTCCTGACATTGAGAAACCTGATTCAGACCCTGGAAAGAAGAACCCAGGATATACAAGCAGACATCAACAAATTCCAGAACAGGTTTATGGCATTGCAAAACACGGGTCTGCCTAGCCTGTTGGAGCCATCAGGAAAGTTGCTCTCACATGAGAAATATGCTAAGAGAGTGAAAACTTTTGCAGCAAATCAAATCTCAGAGGCAGCAAGTTCATCAGCAGAAACAGGATCGGTAACAGGGCAGATCCTCTTCAACAGGGTGGAAAGTCTGTTTTTTATCATGAATGAAATCACACACTTATTTGATGAGCCTCCCCATTTTTACAAGTACACAGAGGCAGATGAGACCATGGGGTCAATTTTGAGGCATCAATTGCCTACACCGGATGTGTGGGAAAATTTGATACAACTACTATTAAATAAAAGTCAGTAATTATGATATTACTTTTTGAAAATATTTAAATCTTCATACACAGGAAGATAAAGACACATCAACAGGTATGCAGAAAGAGGCTGAGCCAACTCAGCACAAGTATTCGGCCACCACAGCAGCACTAGCAGTCACAGGTGACAGGGTCGAGAAGCTACAGGAGGACAGAGCTGCACAGACACGTCATTCAGCAGTTATAACAAAGCGCTCAACCAACTCCGTGAGCTCCAAAGGTCAAATTGTTCTGACAGGGGTTAAGAGCCTTTAATGTTTCATTAAAGATTGTAATAACTTCTTATCTACTACTCTTGTACGCATTAATAAAGATATTTTACCTCTCAGATGACTCAATGCCTGAGATATTTTGTATGAAATACTTCTATATATTCCCCCTCATATATGTTAGCAGGGGTTGGACATTGGATGTAAGAAAATCTTTCATATCTATTCTACTCCTCTTCTACTGTAATTCTCAGAGAAATAATACAAAGGATGATGGAATTTCCAAAGCTCTGTGTTATTTGATCTTGTCTGGTGCTTAGCTGAAAGTTGCAGGATTCCTGCATATCTCATGACTCAATAAATTCCTCTTGTAACTCTTTGTTATACATTTGTTATCTTTCACATATATTTCATGTTTCCATGTTTAACAGTTAATAGCAAGGAAAAAGAATAGTTCAGGACTTAATCACAGATTACCCTGAACTCAATCTAAGCTATTTTAAATGTCTTTTCTTCAGTTATGGTAATGAAAATGTAATTCTTAATTTCTACCTTTCACACTATATCATCACAGTGATTTATTATTTCAGGAATTCAAGTTTGCTCCTGAGGAATACATCCATTTCTCACACCCCAGCTTAGTGAAAAATTCTTAACTGCTTTTCACTGGTTGTTTACACTCCATAATCACAATTTAAAGTTTGTTTCATGAAATATCTAAAAGGCCCTGTAACTCCAGCTGCACAAAACCCAAGATTTCAAAAAACCAACAGCCACAGACTCCATTGCCCAATGGATTAATCTTACCTGCAGACAACAATTTAAAAGCTTCAGAAAGACATCCTCCCAACCAAACATAAACCAAAGAAACCTTCACTTCATAACTAGCCTAAAATTCCATAGAACAGAGAAAAACCTTAAAGAGAGAGCCCTCTCTGATTACAGCTAGGCTAGAAGCTGTAATCCAAAGATTGGTTAGTGGTTACCCCGGCCGTATTCCCTTGGGAGTCATAGGGAACAACCTGGTTGTTAACAGATTCTACTAGAGATACATGTGAAGAAATGGTAAAAAGGATAGTATTTGCGAGACAATTGGAAGTTCCTATCATTATGCATGGCTACCTAATGGGAGGTTTTACCATAAATACTTCTTTCACTCGTTATTGCTGAGAAAACAACCTACTTCTTCACGTCCACCACACAATGCGTGCATTTATTGATAAAGAAATAAATCATGCTATGCATTTCTGTGAACTAGCTAAAGCATTACATATGTTCGGTGGAGATTGCATTCACGCTGGTACTCTAGTCAGTAAAATTTAAGGAGAATGATATGTAACTTTAGCGTTTTTTGATCTATTGGGTGATGATTTTATCAAAAAAATATCAAAATCATGGTATTTACTTCAGTCAAGATTGGGTATCTATGCTAGGTTTTATGCCCATAAGTTTAGGAGGTAATCACATTTGGAATATTTCTTCTCTGACCGAGATATTTCGGGATGATTCCGTACTACATTTTGGTGGGGGAACTTTGGGACATCCTTGTGTAAATGCAGTTGGTGTAGTATCTAACTCGTTTTCTTTAGAAGGTTATGTACAAGTCCACAATGAAGGACATGATATTGCTCATGAAGGTAATGAAGTGATCTATGAACCTTGTAAATGGAGTATTGAACTAGCTTCTGGTTGTGAAGTATGGAAGGATATCAAATTTGAATTTGATGTGATTGATGACTTGTAATCCAGTGACTTTCATTCTACCAATTAGACTCGCCGAACAGACAATGCAAGGTCGAGCTCAAGTTCTATTGGTTGATTTCATGGAAAGGTATTAGCGGGGTTGAGCCTGACTATAACATTTTTGTATTGAAACTTTTGCCGCTTCAATAGATATCCCTCTGCAATTTCTTTTTTTTTTATAGTGTTCTTCAATGCCAAACCAGGTACTTCATATGCAAGGACATACCACACTTCGCGAGTCTTCAAGTTACATTAGAAAACCATTTTTATTAATATTTTATTTTTATTTTCTTGAATTTGATTGGCTCCTCCACTCTTGGTATTATTGATTTTTCATGAGCATGATCTTGTACATTATGTATTGTTTACAAACATCATGAGTTTGAAACCCTAGGGAATGTGGAATTTCTTTCTATAGTGAGTTCCTCAGTGTCACATATATTTATTCCAATATTTTACTTCTATTTTCTTGATGCAATTATAGAACATGCCTCTTCATTAATAAACCCTCATAATCATGTTCATTACCAAAATTGACTTATGAAGAATATTATAAGAAATTTTGGAGAAAACATTTGGATGGTAAGAGCTCCTTGGATTATTTCATTATTCATGATTTCTAACAGGTGAGCCAAAGATGAATCGATATGGCATGATTTTAATGGCTTTGTCTCTATGGCCCTATGACCATAGAATACTATAGGCAAAACCACTTGTAACTATCACACCCAAGCTATATTCTAAAGACTGGGGGGCTTTCTTTAGAGATACCGCAAACTTCCAGTTAAAACAGGGACTCTAGAGGACCTTTCGCCTCCACCTACCATCCACTCAATGGTCAATAAACATAGGGATTCGAGAGGCTAGCTCCCTCCGCACTAGGAAAATAAGGGAATCTAGAGAGAAAAATCTCAACCATTAAAACAATATATAGTGCTTTCACCCACATAGGGGAGTCCAAAACACACAATAGGAAACAACAATAATGTTTAGACGTTATCCCTCTAGGAATCCAAGCACAAAATCCTCCTCACACACCTCTAGCGGAATCTAGAGAAAACCATCTCCACCCCTTAGCTTTACAATGATTCTAGAGGCTTTGTTCCTTGCCAAGGGGAAACCATCTACTCACCCATCTTGCCAACCAAAACTAGATCATTGTCTTCCTCTTCTCTAGCTTCTGCTCGTTACCTCTCTCCTTCTTCAATATCATTCTTCCTACTCTCTCATTTTTCCAACCTTCTCCCTCATCGAATGATTTCTTCTCTAATTTTTTTTTTCTTTCTGCACAGGTGGTTGACCCCCTATCCTTACTGTCGCTAGTGTCAATATCCATTAACTTCCTGTCTTTTGAATCTATCTCAATTTAGCATGGCCTACATAGCCCTTTACATCCCATATTAACTTCATGGCCATTCCATTAAGGCTTTGTTCTGCTATACAACAACCCCCCTCATTTCAAAATTTTCATAATCTTATTCTTAGATACTAAATAGGAAATAGGGTCCCTTTAGTTTGTAAAAAGGCAATAAAACCTTTACATAGAAATAAATTGCTTTATTTTTTTCTTTTTAAATAAAGTGCTTCAAAAAACTCTTTAAAAAATAAAACATTGCACTTCACATGCACTTAAGACCAAAAAAATGTTCAATCTAAGTATTAATGTGGCGATGTGAAGTTACCGTAAAAAAATGCTAATCATTAGCTTCTTAAAAACAATTTATTGACAAACATGTGATGTGATAAAGCGATCATATATCGCCTATCACATCGCAGATTCCAAGTGATAGGCTTAACCGAACATTAAAGCTTTGCGATACAATATGATTCTCGCATCTCGCATATCACTGAAAACCAAAAGAAGCCACACCTGGAAACTGGTGATGCGATAATATTCTCACATATCACAATCCCAACGGAAATGAGTGACAATCACCTTGGAGATGTGCGAATGGGATGTTAAAATTTAATAAAGTGGTTGAATGATAATACGAAGAAAACATGATGCAGGTGGTTAAATAAAGATTTTCCCAATTCTATGTGCCAGGTCATCACTAATTGCAATCACAGAAATCCAAAAGGCTCTTAGAACATGGCTCTTACACCTACTGACTTATGATATATGATGGCTCTTAGAATATCTAAATAATACATATTGAAATTGCTCATCACAAAATCGGGAGATTTACTAGATGCATTCTAATTAGGCCTTAAGAAAACTACGATGCGATCTATTTACTGAACATTTAAGTTTTACATCATTTAATATGGCAAAGCATTAAGAGCAGTAATGACTTCAGTCCTTCAAGATTTTTTCTTTCATGTTAATATTAATTCATAATACGAAATCTTTCACACCAAATGCTCCTACCCTGATTTTCAACTGTATTATTATCAACACTATATGTTCAAGAATTAGCCTCTCTGAAAGTTTTAGTTTATCGCTCTTCTCTATTTTGTATAATTGCAATTTGAATCTGGAAGTATTTAGTGAACTAAAATCATAAAGAAATCCTGAAAGGCGAAAGCTTCCCTTGCAATAACTGAAGGACCATAAAATATTGTATTGATCACAAATAGGGCATGCCAAGAATGTGGGAAAATTTCATGGGAAGAAATATATGATATGTTGGAAAACAAAAAGCCGAAGGTGACTGAGGGACATGTTACAGTTGATGGACCTACAGAGTCAGAGAATAGACTTAGACATTTGGTCGGCTCTTTTCTTGATAGAATAGCGTCCCAACCAAATACTTTTCCATATAATGGCATGGTAAAAGGGGTAATTGAGAGCATCAATATAATGGATACAACACTATTGATAGCGGGCAGAAGAATGTTTGGATCCTTCAAGCTTGAGGACTTGAAGAAAATGTATCATTTGCGAGAACCTCAGAAGTATTACAAAAAATCATTTCTTGAATCTTTCTAAAAGGAAAATGAAATAGAGTCAAACCCCATTAAACAATGGAGGCATTTCCCTAACAAGCATAAGCATGAGTCATCTGGTATGTATTCTATGGACTCTCTAGTGTCTCCATATTGTTATGTTGCCACAATGATGTGTAGATTATTTGGAAGCCCTAATTCCACTATGTTCTCCATTAAAATGGTTTCGTTAATAGAATCTGCATTGAATTCTTTTGTGATGGATTGGGATACTATCCTATGAGAGAAAATTTTAGTCCAAATACTTTATTGTAGACAAAATAGGTTTGTGACCACTCAAGTTGTTCCCCCATTCTATATGAGTGCCTACATAGTCGATAGCATTTGTTTCAACTCTGATTTCCCCATCATGGGATGGAAATGTATTGTTCAGTACCCAACCCCTATCCATATTTTCCATAAACACCTGTGGCAGAAACAATATAAGAAGAAATTTTATAAAATCTATCATGGCTTCATTTTGCCCATTTATCAGGCCATTTTTAATAGACCAGCCCTTCGGTTGTCCGAGGAAGCTAGCATTGATTTAGCCTCAATTGGGAGTTCGTTTGGGGAAGAGTTGTTTACATACATTAGGGTTTTCAACACAAATACTGACCCACATGTCCTTCCCCTATATGTCCCTAATAAATTATTGGCTAGGGAAATAGCTTGCCAAATACTTGAAAATGGGCTTACAAAAAATCTTAAGGATGCCAAGAAACAGTTATGGCCTTCTTTTCCGATTCACTGCAGAATCTTTTCATTACACGATTTTTAGCACTCCCAATTGAAGTGGAGAAAATAAGGTGGTTTGAACCTAGCAGTTACTCCTAAACGGAAGTATGACCCAGATAAAGTTGCTTATAATCTCACTACATAGGTAAAGGTTAAACAATTCATCCATGAGAAAGATGAATTTGATGACCTCTTTAGATAAGCTGAGACGTTCTCACAAGTACACCACCTAGCAAATATTAAGTTGGAACCAAAGAAAATGGATCAAGTTATCCAATACAGGATGCAAAGGCTTCAGACAGTGCCACTGGACGCATTGAATATAGCATCGCTCATCTAGCAAACAACGCAAAGAATAGAACAGAAGAAAACTTCCGAGGCAGTCGAGACAAGTGAGAAGGCAATTGAACAGTTGGACACGAATGTTCACGTTGATTTGATATTGATCAAAGAATGGGAATAGTTTGATCAACAGATTAAAGGTCAAAGTAATACCGAGACTGTTATCACACTAGAATCTCCCTTAAAACAACAACCCATGATTCATGAGCCTGGGATTGATAGACTATCTGTCATGGACTAACATCTAAAGGAAATTGAGGTAATCCTTGAGTATCAGATATTACACTCAGCATAGAAGAAATTACATCATTGGATATGTTTTATAGCCCTAAACACAGGGTTCTAGTCAAAAGGTAGCAAAGAAAGAGAAATATAGATCAAGTCTTGGCAACAGTTCCTCAAAATGAATCCATGAATATCATTTGGAAAGACTTAGAAGTTGATCCCTCTGAGGACTTTACCAAATTATCTCAGTTTTCAGGAGCATATATAGCTGCCACGATTGATAAAGCAACTGAAGATAATCAATTGATCAAAGAAAAGGATCAAAGGATTAAACAACATGAAGAATAGCTAAGGGTGGAAAAATATAGGATTGATCAGTAGGTGATTGAAAGACAACAACAAATATCTCAAGAGTTCCAACATCTGAAGCTGACACGTCATGAAGAGATCAAATGTAAGGATGAGCAAATAAAATAGCTACAACTTTGAATAGAGAAATTCATAGAAAATCCAAAAGTTGAAGAGTTTATAAAGGAATCCTTAGAAATAAATAGTTTCTTGTCTCAATAGCTAACCCAACTCTGCCAAAAGATATCTCTCATTCCTCCACTATGTATCAAAACTAGCACATTGATAGATCAAGCAGTCAATTCTAGGTTGGAATTCGAAGATGCGGATGAAACAATTATAGATTATATCTCTTGGCAGAACACAGGAAAGGAAAGGGCTCCTAAATCATCAGTAATTAAAGAATGTCACAGAGAGATATTGTTTGCAGAATGGGAGACACAACTGATCAAAGTAGAAAGAGCAACTTCTAGGGTCAGGGCAGTAAGGAATAATATCATTGAACTTATAAATGATAACTTACACCGTGCCAATTTAATTTTTGAGTGTTCCCTAGAAAATATTCCGAAGGCAAAAGTATTGGAAAAACAATGGAAGCAAGATGTGAATACCTGAGAGGAACAAAGCAGAAAAATAAAAAGTCTCAATTGGGATGCACATTGCTTCTATTTGGTCAAACCGCATAGAAAACAAATGACAGCCAAATGTCTTGCTGATGCAACTGAGCGCATGATGCTAGAACTCTCGGATGTGGTGTACACATGAACCTTCTGTTTGAGTTTTGTCAATTAAAGCCACAGGAGGAATGATAGATGCGATGCATATTTTTACAGTTATTGCAATTCTATTTTTATCATGAAAGCCATATTTTCAGAGGGGTTATTTTAACCACTTCAAGCATCTTTTATGAACAGTTGGTTTTTATTTTTATTATAAAGACCCTTTCATTCATTTTAGAAAGGGTCCTAAATTTGTATTAAAAATTGGATTGAAGAAGATAGCACTTCTGTACTTCTTAATTTATTTTTGTAGAAAGTAAGGACAAAAGTTCAAACTTTTGCTTTTTGTAAGGAGATTTCAAAAAGGCTTGCATTTCTGTATCATTTTGGAGTTTTCAGAATAAGAAGGAAGAACCAGATCGTTACTTCACTATCAAGTTCCAAATACATATGGTACTTATATCAATGTCATTTTGTTTCATGTTATGTGATTGAATAGTGTTTTGATTTGATATTGTTGTATATGTTAAATGTTCATTCAATTATGCATTTATATCACTTTTGAATAATTCTGGAATTGATATCATAAGACATGTATGCTAGAAATTAATATTATCATGATATGCGATATGTTTTATATCACTTTGTTTTAAGTGATCATCTTTCATGCTTAACTTTCTTTAGCCAAGTGATTGATCTTTATTAGCATTTGGTTAACATAAGTCATTATAAATTGCATTTGATATTACATTACCCTTGTTATATATCTATATAATATACATTTGTATATTTTCATAACCTTACAATTCCAACCATGTATCATCATTTTATCTATTTGAACACCCACTCATCAAACCACACTTTTATTGGGAAACTAGTCCCATATTATGTAGTTGGAGCCACCATACCAAACAGAAAAGGAACTGCATTAAGGGTCGGACAGGGTGGTCATCCCCCAATGTTGGTGCTACGATTTTAAAGCCATCAACATTTTTGGCACTAGAAAGAGGGCCTCGCAATGAATGGCGAGTAAATCTAAATCTATGGGCCATTCTAAGAGTAAAATTCCCTCACCATCACCTCCAACTTCTCCTTTCCATTCTAAATCTCTTATTCCCAAGCGAGAAGTTGAAAAGAAAAATACAAAATCCACTTTTGATGTTAGGGTTCCACCCTAACCCCCTTATTTATGTAATGGGATCACGTCATAGTCAAGAGTCAATAAAGCCCATATTAATAATTGTAAGTGGTTAATCCACAATTAATAACGGAACCACAGTTAGTTGCAAATGGGCTGTAGTATTAGATAGATGGTATTATTAATACCACTGTATTGGCTTGTGGTATTGCATGTATGATTCATATATAAAGGATAGAGACTCCATGCGAGGAGCATCTGTCTTATTTTTTAATCGAGCTCTGCTCTATTGGAGGTTTCCCCCTCGAAGAGGCAAGTGAACATTACTCTCTGAATAATAAAATCATTGCTATTCTATGTTCTGGGTATCTTTTCTTCGCATATTCTATATTTGGGTATCTTTTGCAGGTTAAGAGCATAACAAGTGGTATCAGAGCACTTTCTAGGGCCGGTGGGATCTCCATTTCTTAGAAAAAAAAAATTGGCTAGAGACGTGTTCCGGCGTCTTTAAACCACGGGATCTGTCATTGAGCGCATAAACCTGCGGATTTGGGGAGGCATGCACGCAGGAAATACAAGAGGTGGTCATGTCTGCTGGACTCCCTTCTAACCCCTGTGAGTACCCCTTTGAGTAGTAGCGCATTAGAAAGAACCGCGCATGGACTGTCTTCCACGCACCTTCTGCGTATATCGAAAGCCCCCTAGGCTCCCTTGAAGCCTCGCCATAAATAAACCGTCGGCCGTCTCGTGGCTACAGTACACCGAGAACAACACTCAGAGAGATTACTCGCCCATACGATAGGGTAGTCGGGTTGTACGGCTAAGGGTACAGTTGATCCTCCTTAGTTAGAGCCCTGAAACATTGGGTTGAGTACTACTGCCAGACCCTTATGTATATTGCGATCTGTAGCACCTGACACTCATCAAGACCATAGTTCCCTTTTCTATCGGGGGATCACACATCATCTCTTCCAGATCCGCTTGTGCAAAGTGGTGCAGTAGCAGCAGACATCAGTCCCAATCAACCATTTTGATCTATTAGATCCATCAAATCTGCAGAAGCAGACGGTTCCACCGCCCAAAGCTATCAGATCCGCCATTCAGAATCCACCAGATCAGAGTCGTTGTGAAGGATTCCTATACCAGGGTATAATTTTCGCAGGACTTTTGGTCGCATTGACATTTTGAGGATTTGGCGACTGCAGTATTGATAAGGAAGGAGTAAAACTCCATTAGGAGTTTTCAGAAAAAATAAAAAAAATAAAAAAAAATAAAAAAAAATAAAATTAAAATTATTAAAATAAATAAAAAAATAAAATCTGAGATCTTTCGGGGCGCTTATTGGTGATCTAGCCCATCAGAATCAAGACGACGAGCTGAGCACGGTTGTACCATTCACTTCTTAGTGAAATTTTTTTAGGCGGTCCGAATTTTAAAAAAAATCTGGTTGGTGTATGGTAGAAACTAGAGCTCAAGCGATGGCCAATGAAAGGATGGACAAACTTGAAGAATCAATGCAACACCTCCACGTTCAGCTTACCGGACTATGTAGCATGGTTGAGAAAATAGTCTCGAAGGGCAAGGAGCAAGCCCACGAGGAGGTGTATAATGGTCATGAACACAATGAGGGTGAGTCTAGCCACTCTCCTCAAGTCTGGCACACCCACCCACAACCCAGTCAACGACCTCCCAAGTTGGATATGCATAAACTTGACGGTTCTCACCCATCGGCATGGATAACACAAATGGAGTAGTATTTCAAACTAAATCACATCTTTGATGATGAGACTCAGCTCTTGTTGGGGAACATGTACTTGGACAATGAAAGGTGGCAATGGTGGGAATGGCATCAACGTTGCACTGGACCTTTTAGGACTTGGCCCAAATTCACCAAAGCTCTTCAAGACCGCTTCGACTAGGAATCATCTTTTCTGGGTCGTCTTACTAAGCTCCGACTGACTGGTACAGTGGATGAATATATTATAGCTTTTGAATCCTTAGCCTTCCGCACTTGGGGTCTCTCAGATGTGTTCTACATGGAATGTTTTATCAGCGGTCTTAAAGAAGCTATCAAAGCCCAAGTCCTATTGCACCACTATCCCACATGGACAGAGGCTTGCAAGGTATCTCATAACGTGGAACGTGCATTAGCATCCCAATACAGTCGCCCAAATTTCTTCGCTAAAGGTCACCCCCCACAGGCACACAACACGACTCAAACACTTAAGGTCCAAAAGGTGTCACCTGCGGAAATGGCCGAAAGAAGAAAGCAAGGCCTATGTTACTACTGTGATGAAAAATACTCCCCAGGTCATAAATGCAAGGAGCCCAATTTTTTTCAAATTGATGCCACTGACTATAGCTCAACAGAGGAAGATCCACCACTGGAGGAGCATGAGCCGCTAGAAGAAGACAACCAAAAGGACAATGTCTTTGATGAACCAGTTATTTCGTTGCATGCTTTGGCAGGGATTTCTTCCCCTCAAACTCTCAAAATCATAGGTTTTATTAAACATCACCCAGTAGTAGTCTTATTGATAGTGGAAGTACACATAATTTCATCCATAAAAAAGTCCCAGAAGCAGTGCATTGTTTTGTACGAGCGGTTTCTAACTTCCAAGTTAAAATTGCGGATGGAGGCATAATATAATGTGAAGGCCGCTATGAAAATTTTAAACTTCAAATGGGGGATTATCAGTTGAAAACCCATATGTTTTCCATACACATGGGGGTTTGCAACATTGTCCTCGGAGCTGAATGGCTCCGGACTCTTGGGCCAATCACAGTGCATTTCCAGGAGTTATATATGAGTTTTAAGCAGAACAACTACACACATACCCTCCGTGGACTCCAGGCGGGAGCTCACTCTATCATCAGCTTGCATAGGATGGAAAAATTGTTAAAAAATGGCAATCATGGAGTTGTAGCTCAATTTAATGCCATCCAGGCAGTAGAAACGGAGCCTCCGCCAATTCACCCTGAGATGCAACAGATTTTAAATAACCATTTGTCGGTCTTTAACAAGCCTCATGAGCTTGCACCCTCGCGAGGGGAACATGATCATAGCATCACCTTGGTTCCAGGGGCCCAACCCCAAAATGTATGCCCATACAGATATCCGTTCACCCAAAAGAATGAAATAGAAAAAATCATGAAGGAACTTTTGGAAGCAGGTGTCATTCATCCCAGCATTAGTCCTTATTCATCCCCAGTGGTCATGGTGCTCAAGAAAGATGGCGAGTGGTGGATGTGTCCTGACTTCAGGGCCATCAATAAGTTGACAGTGAAAGATAAATTTCTCATTCCGGTGGTTGATGATTTGGTGGATGAACTCAATGGGGCTCAATTCTTCACTAAGCTAGATCTTCGCTGAGGCTACCACCAAATTTGCATGAAGGAAGTCAACATCCCTGTTAACACCCAGGTTGTTCCCTATGACTCCCAAGGGAATACATCCGGGGTAACCACTAACCAATCTTTGGACTACAGCTTCTAGCCCAGCTTTAATCAGAGAGGGCTCTCTCTGTAAGATTTGTCTCTGTTTTTATGGAGTTTTTAGGCAAGTTATGAGGTAAAGGTTTGTTTATTTTGTGTTTGGTTGGGAGGATGATTTCTGATAGTTTTGAAATGTTCTCTGCAGGTAAATTAATCCATTGGGCAATGGAGTCTGTAGCTGTTGGTTTCTTGAGATCCTGTTTTAGTGCAGTTGGAATTATAGGGCCTTTATATATTTCATGAAACAAACTGTAAATTGTGATAATGAAGTGTGAACAACCAGGGAAGAGCAGTTAAGAATTCTTCACTAAGCTGGGATGTGAGAAAGGGACCTATTCCTCAGGAGCAATACTTGAATTCCTGAAACAATAGGTCACTGTGATGATATAGTGTGAAAGGTAGCAATTAAAAATTACACTTTCATTACCATAACTGAAGAAAACATTTATAATAGCTTAGATTGAGTTCAGGGTAATCTGTGATTAAATCCTGAGACTATTCTTTTTCCTTGCTAATAAATATTTAAAACATGGAAAACGTGAATGATATATGAAAGATAACAAACATATAACAAAGAGTAACAAGAAAACTTATTGAGCCATGAGATACGCAAGAATCCTGCAACATTCAGCCATACACCAGCAAGACATCAAGAGACACAAAGCTTTGGAAATTCCATCATCCTTTGTATTAATTCTCTGAAGATTTACAGTAGAAGGGGAGCAGAATAGATATCAAAAGATTTCATACATCCAATTTCCAACCCCTGCTAACAAATGCGAGGGGGAATATATAGAAGTCTATTACAAAATATCTCAGGCAATGAGTCATCTGAGAGGGAAAATATATTCTTTAACTCGTATAGGGTTTGCAGATGAGAAGTTATTACAATCTTTAATGGACTTTAAAGGCTCTTAACTCCTTGTCAGAACAATTTTGACCTTTGGAGCTCACGGAGTCGGTTTAAGTGCTTTGGTGTAACTGGTGAATGACGTGTCTGTGCAGCTGTATCTTTCTGTAGTTTCTCGGCCCTGTCACTTGTGGCTGCTGATGCTGCTGTGGTGGCCGAATACTTGTGCTGAGTTGTCTCAGCCTCTTTCTGCATAGCTGCTGATGTGTCTTTGTCTTTCTGTGTATTGAAAATTTAAATATTTTCAAAAAGCAAAATTATAATTACTGACTCTGGTTTAACAGTAATCGTATCAACTCTTCCCACACATCTGGTGCAGGCAACTGATGCTTCAAAATTGACCCCATGGTCTCATCGGCCTCTGTATATTTATAAAAATGAGGAGGCTCATCAAACAAATGTGTAATCTCATTCATAATAAAAAATAGATTTTCTACTCTGTTAAATAGGATCTGCCCTGTTATGGGTCCTGTTTCTGTTGATGAGCTTGCTGCTTCTGAAATCTGATTTAGTGCAAAAGTGTTTACTCTCTTGGCATATTTATCATGTGAGAGTAACTTTCCTGATGGTTCCAGCAGACTAGGCAGACCTCTGTTTTGTAATGCCAAAAACCTGTTCTCAAACTTGTTGATGTCAGCTTGCATGTCCTGGACTCTTCGCTCCAGGGTCTGGACCAGGCTTCTCAATGTCGGGACCCTTTTTATAAGTGAGATAGTTTCTGTCCTGTTTCCAATTCCCATTTTGATGAGATGGGAGCTGGTTCTGTAATTTAGCACATTTATCATTTTATTGGCAATGTTAGGCATACTGCCTAGAGATGCCCTTGCTCGTTGTATCTCTTTATGTGCTTTTCCAATGAGCATTATTTGCTCATGGATGGCCTCAATATATTCCCATTGATCTGTAATAGATTGGCCAATGTGGCCCCATATGACCCTTTTAAGCTCAGATGTGACTTTATCTAATGTGAGCTCTTTTTCTAGATCAGCTATCCTTTTCTTTAGGGCCTTTACCTCCCTCTCTCTCTCAGCCACATTCTGTTTGGATTTGTCATAGTTTTCATTTACTTTTGCTAGAGTGTCCTTGGCTTGATTCAACTCAGACATCTGAGACTCCAAAACTTGAATTTCATTC